>SMGT01000311.1:213259-282074 GCA_004794575.1 Lanistes nyassanus | reverse complement strand
CAAAACGCAACAAAGCTATGCCAAGACTGGGGCTAGTCAAGACATGCTGTACACGACGCTTTTCAAGCACGAAGAAACGTTTCGTTGAGTCTGGCTTCTTGCTAGGTGCACTTTTTTTCTTTTACTTACAATATACAGCATATCAGTCTCTTCAGTGCGCCTTTCTGTGTGATTCAACCTGAAGCCAGAGCTGTGCTACACAGAGTCCTTCTACACTATGTGTAACTGTAATATCTTTTCATTTAGTTCTTTACTTTGTCAGCCTAAAATTCTGAAACAAGGAGAGGGGGGGGGGACTTGATTATTAAACTTACAAGTAGACAATCGGGGTTTTGGAGGTTGGCAATTTTCATCCCTGAATAATGTCTGATACAATATTTGTCTTCTAACATTGCTCAGAATATGTGCAGGTCCCACTTCTGATGGTAAATTCAAGAGGCCTCTGGGAGAAGCAAGTCCAGGCTTGTTAGGGTTCCTCAGTTTGCACCCAAGGAGTCAAAAGGACAAAAGGAGTACTGGGTCATCCTATCATATTTGTCTGCACTGCTTCCTGTTCCACAAAAAAAGTTCTTCTGGAGCTAGCAAGGTGAGCTCGTAACAACAACACGATTTCAATTCCCTGTCAGACGAACAGAAACACATTACTGCTTACCTTCCGGAGGTATGTCTATCATCTTTGTCAGTGTGGGCATGTCCAGAAAACATGTTTCTGTTTGTATCTAGCTGCAAAAGAACCCCCTGACTATCAGTCAGAGACAGGTTTTTTTTCCTTGTCACAGGACTTAAGCCTGATCCAGTGTGTTAAATTCTCAAGTTTCACCTTCCAAACAAAAAGTTTGACAATATAACCCTGGTAAGGCCCCTCCGCGCATGCGCATACCCGATGCTCCACCCCTGCGCACTACTCACTGGGCCATTCAAGCTCTGTCAAGCACCTGGTTCTGTGCGTTCGCGTCGTGACTGGTGGTACCACGTCGTGGTGTGTCCACTTTTGGCTTTCCTCGACTGCCTAGCACCACACTGCGTCAGCTGAGTACAAGGAACGTGAGCTTGTAAAAGTAGAACTTCAACTCTGGTTGTCCAGATTTCCAACCCACTTTCATCCAAATTTATCGACGTTTGGTAAGCCATTTTAGCATACTGTGTGTTGGGTTGTTTCATTAATCTTAGCCATTACTTAATACATTTGTCAGCAGCAATCACAGTTAGCGGAAATCTTCCAAGTTTGCCATAGACGATGTTATTTGGTGTTGGGGGGTATACACTCAGCAAGCGTTTACACGCAAATAAATGTACATTTTCAACCAAACTATCCCCATATTTCGCCACGATGCATAAGCAGGGGAATAACTTGCGCGTCAAACAATTTAAGGAAAACGGAGGCTTCGTGACATCCAATATCTCACAGGATTCTAAAAATCTCAGCACCAACCCGTTTTGCCTTTGTTGTGATATCTGTTGCCATGCTCTTAAAGCAAAAACGTGTGGAAAATGTTAGACCGAGGTATTTGTAAGTGTTTGCTACTTCGATGGGGTGCTTATTATAACACCACTTTTCACTCTGTGTAGGTAACCATCATTTCTCAATGATTAGTCTTCTCCGAGCTCACTGACAGCCCTAGTCGTGTAGCAACCGAATATAAAACACAAAACTGGTTTTGAAGGCTAACAGGTGCGAATGCCATCAAGGAAATATCGTGGGCGATTATCAACAGAAAAATCTCTTTTGTACTGGGGGCCATGTGTTTTCCTCTTGCTAATAACTCAACAGCCAGTTCATTTATGAAGAAAAAGAATAACCTCGACTTGTTGTTGTTGTCGCTGCTGAACAGGTCTTCTTAACGTAAAACAGTTTTATAAATCAGTAAACTGTACTAAATTTATACCCGCATAACGGATTTTTTCTGTCTCTGAAACGCTGTTTCGGGGAACTTGGAATAATTTATCCTTTAAAAGAGCGCTGTGGTACGCTCAGTGAATGCCCCAGGTGTTTGTGTTGTTTGTCTTATGTAGTGTTGCAAAACAAACGTTCCAGTAGTGATTTTCTCTCCTGTGACATTTTCTCCTTATACCCTTGTCTTTACATTTTTATTACGACCGTGCGTGAGCGCACAAATGTACAAATGCAAGTCTCCACGTGCACGAACGTGCACACACCCTCGCGTGCGCGCGCGAGCAGGCTCCCATGCACATACGCATGCATACAGAGTACAGTTCATCCAAAGCAAAGGTATGCTTCGTGCATTGACTGATAATCCGCCTCGTCCACTTCCAATCCTCTATCTGTGACTTTCCTAAACACAACCTTCATAAGCCAGTAAAACTACAGGCTGACGTTTGTTTTCAAGGAGATGGTTCCTGGCCCAACACAAGCCGTTAATGTGATGTCTTGTTAACGAGACAGGGTCATTAAGGCGCAGTACACAGTGACTCCGATCGATATCCGCTGGCCGTGTGGGCGTGGGCTGCTCCTCATTTGTAAATCACCGTTCGTTTGAGGAGGTCCGATAACCTGCGTGTCTTCTTGCCGTGTTTGTACTTTCTTTGATAGTCTTCATTACTAGGATGGAGGGAGGAGAGGGTAATTCAGTTTCAGAAAGATTACCGATACAGATTTAAGGTATCGGGGAGAACACAGCATAAATAGCAACTGGAAAAAAAGCTGTGACTAAACCCAAGCGTTTTCTTCGTTTCCCTCCCTACCCCCAAACACCCCCTAATCACTCCGCTACCCAACAGTTTTAGTTGTTGCTTGCCCAGTTCACTTCTCTCACATTCAGCTACCCACCTGCACACCCATACTCTCCTTTCCATCGCTTTTCCCTCTCCTTTTCCTCGTACTTCCTCCGTCTCTCTCTCTGCTGGTTTCGTGTCTCCCCTCCCCCCCTCTCTCTCACACTCCGCTCTTTACCCACTCTCCCTCCTCTCTCTCCCGTTGCTTCTTCTCTCCCTCTTTGTGCACGTACATGGCCAGTGGGTAGAACGGACTGGTATCTGCTTAGACGAAAGAAATCGTCAAACTCCAAGATGCTTGTAAACCACTCAGGGAGGGACTGTACATTTCTATTCACTTATCCAAAACAAAAAGAGAATCCATCTGCCATTTTTACCTTCTGCGTGCTAACCAGTGCCACGTTACTGCAGTGGGTAGGTGATAACAAAACTAACGTGTTTTAACTGTCCTGTTATTTCTTATTTGTTGAGCTAATTTACCCAGAAAACTACTATTCAAAGTAATTTGAAGGTGTATTTTCTGTGGCATGTATGTCTTCGAGCTTAAGCTGTCGTGCACACACTCTTTTGCTTCGAATGTCTGCAAGGAAAAAAAATAGGGTTGTGCATCTAGGTAGCTGTACGCTTCAGTTTGCATCATATATTACAGATAAAGGTTGAAATTCTTTCTTTTGTGTAACTATTCTTTACATGCGCAAGTTATTCTCATTCATATTCTTCTCTTCAGAAAAGCTAACAAAACAGAACAAAGCGCACTGAAACGGAACCAAAATAAATGTAATGTTTCTCTTCCATTTTGTGGCCCATACGGATCCTGAATATGGGTGGTACACGTAACATATAAGACGTACTTTTTTGAAAGAGGTTCTTGAGCACTTTAAGCTCCATCTACGTCATTGTTCCAGAAAGTCCGTGCATCTGACCCCGTCTCGCGCAGACCACCTGCGGCTATAGACGTATGACGTGTTTTCGGCTGGGTTCAGCCGCCACCAGCCATCAGCTACTCTCCCGTGACGTCAAAAGATCATTGTCATCAAATCTCCAAAGCCTCCGCAACGCTGGCTGCCGCGGATAACCTAATGAGTGTCTTTGATGTCTGATGTTCAGACGACCATTACACAATATAATTACTGCAGGTTCTGAGCACACAGCAGTGCAAAATCAGTGGATTCTTCTAAGCAGTGGTCACTATCTGTAGAGCATATTGTGTTGTTGCGTGTTGCGTTGCGTTGCTTTTTCTTGTGTTGTGCCCTGGTCTTTCAACATGTTTTGCGATTAACCGTCGTTTTGACAATATTTGTGTGAAGGTTTGTCACGCACAATTTTATTCAGACCTCGAGGTTTCCAACTGCGAAATTTCTGTCGTTCGCTGCTTCGACTCGCTGCTTACAGGCATATACAGTACACCCCCTACAGCCCTTGTTCACGGCACTCATTTATCGAGACGCGGTCAGCGAACCTCTGCCATCACAGAATTACACGCACGAACCAGAAACCTGAATAGTTTCATAATGTTAATATTCGTCTATCACCTGGCTAGGCCGTCAAGTCTCTTTGCAGACATGTCTGGAATCTTGTGGGATTGTCTCGTATCGGATCAGAAAATTTTCTGAGAAAATATTCCAGCGAGATGAAGGTACCAAAAGCGTCATAACCTCAGCGTTCGTGTATCTGTCCCCGTCAGTTTGTGTGCTTGTCTGTGTGTACATATGATCTGGTCACAAGACAACCAGTTCCGAAGTGAGCGAAGAAGTGCGAGCCCAGTTTTGACACATTACTGCGTGAGTAGCCCTGCAGTTTGTAAGTCCATAAAAGTCCATTTTGCTACTTAAGGTCAAGGATTAACAAGATAAATAGATTTAATTAACTGGGTCACATTTGGCGTCATTCTGCCTTTTTAACTATTTAAATTGCTTGTTTTGTTTGAAAGTATAATAGGCGAGTGTTTGTTTTAAAACGACACTAGAGACATCTTTTTGCTTTCAGAAGTCAAGGAAGAAAGTTACTGTTTTTAAGAACCGGTGGATTTTTTCCTGCAATACGTTAAAATCTTCCTGGCTGCAAACTCGTGAACGTGTGTCACCTGCGTGCTTGGTTGCCTCTGCATGAACGGCAGAAAGGCAGAGTACGCCCGGAATAGGGGGTTATCTCCCTTAACGAAAAATAAAAAGATGAAAATCAAGAGCTGCTTCCCTTTTCCTTCAGACTGGGAACTGCTCCTGCTTCCTGTGAGGTCACCAGAGCTTTGTGAAGAGGAACCTTTTCACCTTTCTCTTATTCACGTCTCTGCCTGAAGATAAGACAAAATAATGCATTCTTGAATATAGCGTGTCTCCAGACATGCGGTACACGCACTTCAACGATTAAATAGCTCTATGTCGATTTTTTTCCCCCACAGTTTTCTGTAAGGAAGAAGAAATCTCATTCTGTTTATCAGCTGAGAGAATTTGCTAATGCTTGAAGACCACAGCTGAAATCAGGAACCAAATGGGAAAGCCGTTCGCAGGCTTTGAGACAAAGCATGCCATAACGCGCAAGCAAGGCGGATTGGCCCTCCGTGACGTCTGGCCAGCGCCTGGGTAAGCTCACGCACGTGCGCTCGGGTCATGAACTCTTTCATTGCAATGTGTCATTGGTTTCATAATTTCCCAGTATCAATGCACAGTCAGTAGGTCCATCCGTCCTTCTTCCCCCCCCCCCCGCCCACTCTTTATTTTCTTTCTTTCTAAAATCATTCTTTTCTGCTTATTACTCAGATCAGGAATACTGCCCAGTGAGATAATGACAAAACATAGAACACTTACAGGGACAGCAAGTAAACTCAAGCAAATAAGCACAAACTTTCCATTTTAAGAACGACGTGCGTATGTTTGTCAAAACCATTCTTTTGATGACTTCTTCTCCGTTAAAGCCATTCCATGACGTTATATTTTCTTTCTAACCATAGTAATAGAACCTTGTCGAAAAATGTTATAGTTATCACATGACGTCTCTCACAAATCTCCACGGATCCAGCTACACACACTTACATGTAAAACGGTCGCAAGCAAACCACACTCACACATGCGCAACATCCACATGAACACGTGACCGCGCGCTCACACACGCACACTCGCGCGTACGAACGCACACATACTCACTCGTTTCACACTTCACTCTGTTTCACACTCAAACGCAAGCGCGCGCAGCATCAACAGAGACTGTGTGAGGATGGGAGAGAAGGGGACAGGGGGAGAGGAAGAGAGAGGGAGAGATGCGATACTCCTGCTTTGCATCTTTCTTTCAGGGCCAATGCTCTTGCAAGTGTTTTTATCCCTATGGATTAAGGTCACCATTTTCATATATCAAAGCTTAAAACTTTGCGAATAGCTTTCGAGCAAATTCAGGGGTGGGGGGTAGGTGACACAACAACAAAGGAGATTATGCATGTAGGCTACAGAAGGGGAAGTTCTGAAAACAGCTTGTAAACACAAAATCACAATAAGCCGATAGCTGTTTTCTGTCTCTTTTGTCCTTCGCTTTGGAACTTACTTGGAAAGTTTTGTTTGTAAACGTTTTGAAGAATTTAAAAAGTAAAATAAAAGGGTTGATATTAAAGTATAACTAAAAAGAGAAATCTTTTCCACGCTACGGTCATTAGACCGACAAGAAAATGAAATATTTATGAGCAACACGTACATGCTGTCGTGTCCATCATTTATGTATTTATCGCATAGAGGATGAGAATAAACACCAATAATTATTCAATGCAGACTGAAAGGTGATATACTACTCCTATATTTTCAATATAAAAAACAATAACCCGAAAGTAGCCAGCCAAACGTCAGAGGCTACAACAACCTAATGGAACCTATTTAATTCAGCAACTTTTGTCTTCTGGGTTCATGTAATGGACAAACGCTGTTTTCATTTGTCTTCCTCCGCCACCTTTTATCCGACTGCCCTATTTGTTACTCCTCAAGCTTCGCTTAGTCAACGTTTTTCCGTCAGTCTGAGATACGATACTCCTGCTTTGCATCTTTCTTTCAGGGGCAATGCTCTTGCAAGTTTTTTATCCAATAGTTGGAGCAGGAAGAAAAGCATTTTGAATGCATAAAAAGCATTCCATAGACCACTCCTGTCCCAGCTTTTGTCTTTAACGCCGCCTGCACGTGACTAACGAAGACAATTAAGGGAAAATACACGGCGCGTGTTGACTACTACAAATGTGTCTTTGCATTCAGACTGTTTCTCTCTTCCAGTCTGAGCGCAATGCAGAGCAAAATAACGCTGCTTAGGTCAGCGATTTAGCCTAAGGCTTGCGAGGACAGATAAATTATTCCCAAGAGAACGTGGCTGAATTTGTGCTGCACTGCGAGGGACAACAAAGATCTGATAGAAAAGCAACAACAATGAGTGTGAATCACATTTTCATAAGAAAAAAATGTCCTATAATGGAGAGAGAAAAGAGAAAACCTTTTTTATATAAAGTTCAAGACCAAAAAAGGAGAATAATTAGTTAGGGATGCGTTGAACTTCAGGTGAAATGGATCGAGCAGATGACGATCAAACAGCACCCATAAACAAACTTTTTAAACCTGTCTGCCATTATTGCACCTGGTACACGCAATCTATCTAGTGTCTCGCCAATAACCCAAGCAAACTACGACCACATCGATTAATTCCCAAGAATTTCATCTAAAGTTTCACCAACTCTGTAAAGTGAATAATTATGCTGTACATGGTCTACCTTGTTTTAAAGGATAAAACGAAGTATTGTTAACTGTACTGGGCTGATTTTTTTAACCATCTACGACATTTTGCGTTCTTGAGGGTGAGGCAAACACAAAATTAAAACGTAAGGAGCAGCGCCCTATTCCACCTACGTTTGACCTGCCTCGAGTACCGCGCACCAAGCGACAGGCAGCAATTTGCCGAAAGGTGAGCCTCTGCAAGCAGCATACGGCAGTACCGCATTCACGAGTGAAGCAAACATCCCATGATTTTGTATGACATCCCTTGAGGCTTTCCAATCTCTGGAAAGCTAGTTAAGTCGTTAGCTCAAACGAAACTCGATGCTGTTGTCTGCCTGTTTAACGTGAAAAACTGCTACTGAAATTCCCCATGACGCGGTGAAGTTTATTTCACTGTTATTCACCCATTTCAGTTTTAATTTAGTTTTTCTTGACGTGCTTGGGAGTGGAGGTGACAGGGGATTATAGCCGACCTCCTAAACTTCTAGACAAATGAATATACTTATTAATACTTATTAACAGAGCTGCAGGCACACTGCGCTGTACATTAACCTTTGGTCGCATCACGTTTGTCTTATCTTGCCTTGTTTGTCAAAGCGAGAGAAACCAGTTAAAGAATCAAATACCTGATGCAAGAAATGAAACTTTAACGAGGTTTCTCGCAAGCTGCAACAGTGGCTTTGCTAGTTCTTCGGAAAAAGGCAAGATTCCCTTAACACGACGACCGTCGTGTACTAGCAACATGAGCAGACGAAAAGGTCAACGACTTGCAAATAAATGCGTCAATCGTTTTACTGTTTCAAAAAGTGAAATGAACTAACGATTCTTTTCCATTCCGAACTCTGCTGTCTACTTAATTGAGAGAAAGACCCTCTCGTTCTTCTGTCTTGATCGACCATCCACGCTTTTTTTATTTTAGTATGTTGCTTGTTGTTGGAATTTCTTGATTTTTCCTGGGGGCTTGTTGTTGTACACTTTTCCCCCTCCTTTAGTTGTTCTGTAGTTCGTATTTTTTTTTGTTTGTGTGTTAGCCGTTTCCTCAGCAACCAATGGTAGAGGTAGCTCGGGAATTGTGCTGCGCAGTATTTTCCACAAAACAATTTCACTTTAACCAGTACACTTTCCTCTTACTAACACACTTTACAACTTTCTTTTTCTCGTTCTAACACGAATTCAAATATGAAAGTGTGCTACTGGCGTTCAGTAAATAAAGAGTTGTTGTGTGTAACTTGCGCATTAAAAGCTACTCCCAGAATGCCTCAGGCTGGTGATTAAACTGCAAATGTAAAAAATTCGATCCAAGCTGTGCTCTTGTTGTTACAGCACATCAGGCAGACACCATGTAAAAGGGCAGAACTACTGGAACCAATCAAATGACGAGCTCTATTGAGGATGTGTAACAAGCGGAGCCAATCAAATGGCGAGCTATATTTCGAAGGTCTTTCCAGGGGCGGGGGGGAGGGAGGGAGAGGGGGATGTTCCGGGAGGAGGGGGATTTAGGGGAAGGGGAAGGGGTGGGGTTAGGGTGGGGGCTAGGAGTAGGGGATAGGTGGGGGTTGGGGGAGGGGTGGGGTGGGGTATATATAGGCAGTAAAGATCTTCCAGGAAAATGCAAGGTTTTCAGTGGTGACCCTACGAGATTAGCATATTTTTCGTGATACTGTATTTTGATTGGCTCCAGTTATTCTGCGCTTTTTCATGCTCCGAGGGCATGTCCTGTAGCAACCCGCTGACCCCCGCTTACCGGGGCCACAAAGGTCAACATCTAAGAAGTAAATGTATAACTGTGCTTGTGAAAGTTTGGTGCCGTATGACACCCTCACTGCTCTCCATCCTTCTGCACGCGGCTGAGATTTAGTGGTGCTGTGGAATAGAGGCTGGCCATAAATGACTTCTATCACTGAGCGAGAGAAACCACTAGACTTCCAGTAACCTGACCCTGAGTGTGATGACACAAAAATTGCTTTTCGGCTTCGTGTTACTTGTCTTTAATATTTATTGCAAATCCCCAGGCGACGTCTTTAAGTGGTTTCCGTGATTGAGAACAGTCAGAGTCTCTTTCGAACGATACCAGTGTTTCAAACATTAAAGGGATTTTCTTTTTTAAAGTTCCCTGCTTTCTAACATCATCTGCACCAGAGCAAGTTTAACACGCTGTCCAACATTCTGCAACAGTACAAACATTCTTATTGTAAATAAAAGGGGACGAATCTAAGCCCGCATAATGGTTGTGTAAGTGCTGTTTCGTCATGAAATTAAACTAAGAGTAAACCAAAACTGAACCTACTAACGTGTGTTTTAGTATTGCTTACATCTGTAAGTTTCTGTTGTGGAGACTACAGGATTATTATTTTCTCTTTCATACCACCCGCCTACTCCCTTCTGCACAGATTTTTGCCATTTCCCGTTTCCAAGCTAATGTCCAGACAAGCACATTCTTTGGAAGCAGTCTTTAGCCTCAATTGTTACAAAGTTCGGGACGTGTTACAGTTTAAAGGGAGTCTAACCAGTGCTAAACCAATACCTGTAACGATTATTATACTATTAGTTAAGAGGTTTCCAATAGCTACAGCTGGCTTCCAAAGCCGCTGTAGAGCACAAACGCGCCTCATGGGCGACCGAATTGTGAAACTCCTGCCTAGCTGGCAGAAACGCGCCGCGAGAGCCTCGATTTCGCTTTGAAGGGTTTTCTGGAATGCTGACGTAGTAAAGTCAAGTCGTGGTAAGCATGGGTCCCATGTGCGCTGTATACGGTTGGGCAACCACTCGGGAAGCAAATGCGGCGTTAGCGCGCGTTGTTTTCCACCAGCAGAAAGTCATTACCGAAGACTTTGGTTAAATTTTGTGAAGAAGACACGGCAAGACCTTGTGCAACCCACGAAGTACCAAGGATTAATATACCCGGAGATTAAAGCTACAGGGATTGGAACACAGTAGTCACATGCACACCTATGTATGGCATTTAGAAAAAGTTTAAATTTCAGCTCTTAAAGACTTTCCACAGTGTGTTTCTGCAAGCATATACTTTATGAGGTGGAATCTATCCATAACATCTGGGCAACATTTCCTACATAAGACACATTATTACTACAATATTATATTACTAGGTTATGTATATCGTGTCAATTATATCTGGTGACCGTGACCCCATGATGAAACAAAACCAAAAAATACAGCAGGTACTAATGACGGATGCATTACAATAACAATGTAACGAATGTAGTTTTGTAGTAATCACGCACGGTCATCTGTTCGATGAAAACAAGTTGGAAAACGTAAGCTTAAATATAAAGCTAACTGAAACATGAAAGTGCATTAATTGTTATCGAAGGGGGTTTTTTTTAATTGAACCCTTCTTGAAGATACTCGAGGGTTCTTTTAAAAAAAATTTATTCGTATAAAACATAACAAAAGAAAACACAAAAATTGAAGTACCGAAGACAGTAAAAGCATTGAATGATTCACCAGTCTGTATTGTTCAAACGATCAGCCACGAGTCCTACAAAACCATGAATAGCCACGAGAAGCCACGAGAAGCCACGAATACAGTTTTGCTCGCACTTTGTAAAGATTTGTGACTGAAATGTTATCATGTGCTCGTCTGCCATGAGTTACCTTTTCGAAAAACTCCACAGCCACAAGGGATAATTTAATATAGAAATCAACTGTTATAAATAATCGATGCATAATATACCTGAAATGTACAGTTAGGTATGGAAGTCTTCTAATACGTGCTATAACGGTCGAATTGTGGGTATTCGGGTTTCGAAATGGAGTGATACACGGCAGACGATAACAGTACTGACACACATTTTTAAAATGTACTTACACAAGTGTCGATTTTTGATCTACCTTTAAAACCTTTTATTTAGACCTAAAACCGTGGCTATTCGTGGCTTCTTGTGGCTATTCGGGGTTACGTAGGAGCGATCAGCCACACTGTTGTGGTAAGTCTCTCTGTCCTGTCTAGGGGTATGGCGCTTATGTGTTTCACTAGTCTGCTCGTTAACTAGAGTTACAACAACATAAAAATGTGTCAAGAAGGGGGAAACTAACACTGCGATCGCTGCCTAGTTTCATCAATTTCCAATCCGCTCAAGCCCCCACCCCCTTACTTGTCACGCGCACAACTTAATAAAAGAGGGCAGCGATAATACACTATTCTATTTATTTACAGTTACAACATGGAGTATTCTACTACACAATGAATGATGCTCCAATATACATCTCCTGACATATGTGGAACAATCACTCGCACTCTCATATATTCATCCCAGCGACGCTACACGTATCTACACGCAAACGTTATTTACCGGGTTATGAATTCTGCCGTACCGATAATTCACATCGGTGAACACAATGAAAACCGTATCTTTTCCGAAGACAATTCAACGGGCTAAACCACTCAGAAAATGACGTCATCCCGACGTCTTAACACCCACTAAGATCAATCGACGATCACAACAGATAACCGTATTTACAAACAACTAGTCCCGTTGGACAACCGACAAATCAACAGTTAAGTTCGTTGTATAGTTGATGTATAGTTTCTTCTAAGCTTGTTCAGTACAACTAGCTTTGAGTTACGGTCGTGTCTTACTTTCCTACACTGTACGTAAACTCACTTTCACGATGCTGGATAGGAATACCACGTCTCTCAGCTCCACAGTCTCAGCACCTGTCCGAAATGCACGAGTTCTTTTCCCGACTGGCAAGAGTCACCCCTGTTGCAGCAGCCTGCTAGTTCTCTGTGTCCACGTCGTGGATAATGGTCGTACTCTTCTGCAGTACTACCCCAGAACTGTCGGGTAGATTCGGCATTCGGCCATCGGCATTTGCAGTCGGGTGCCTATATAGCCCTGAACGCGAGCCCGCAAGAAAACGCGAATAGGCTTTCTACTCGTTCGGGATGGTGGGCTGTAGCCCGGAGGGTTGTTCGCCCCCCACCTCGCAGCCGACCCCCTCTCAGGGTGACGGGTCAACCGGGGGGGGGTGGGAGGAGGTTGCCCTCGGCTCTCCTGGCTGTTTTGATGAGCCGATCAGGTCGACCGTAACAAGTTGCTCAACCTCCTGATTGGGTAGGCAACGAGACGCCAGAAAAATCATAAGACACACTGTCAGGCGATTCCGCAGCCGAGACCGACTGAAATCTGACATCGGTTCAGATTGGTAAGGCTGCACTTTGATGTGCCTAAATACTATTTTATTTTCGATTTCTTCATCGCTGGAACTGCCAGAATCATAGTGCGTATTCCTTCCCGCTTCCGCTCTTTGTTATTGGTATTAAACCGTCACTTCCGGAATCCCGCGAGCTCGTGTAAACCGTCACTTCCGGAATCCCGCGAGCTCGTGTTATTCCGTCGCGTCGCTCGGCAATCTTCGGAAAAGAGTGTCTCAAGCATCCTTGACATCGATTTGTAGTAGCGGGATGGTTGCTTTGGTTAGAGTGATACGTATTTAGCGAAGTACAGGCAACTCGCTATCGAACAGCAAAACTTTGTACCTAGGTGGTTAGACTTCCCTTAAGCAGATTTGATTACGAGTCGAGTCTTACATAAATGTGCAGTTATTTTACAGATTTGTGCATCAGTTATTTAAATCAGTAATTAAAATATATTAATTAAAATAATTATTTTAATGACAGAAATATCTTGTTCTACTACAGTAAAATCGTCCACTCCACGACCAGCAGCTGCAAAATAATGGCGGCAAAATCAGAAGTTGCAATACCAGCAGAAATAGATGAATTCCTTGATTTCCAGTTATTGTCGCCTGGAGACATCATCTATTATTAATACGAGGACCATATGCACAGGTGCACGTGACCATCAGTGCCTGCAGCAAAAGCATGCTGGGATACAGTGCAAGCTGAGCCCATGGGGACATCTACAAATGTTCATAGCAACATTTACAGGGCGTGCGACATGCGTGACTGGTCTTCAGCTCTCCCTCTCTCTCTTGTGTCCGCTTTTGCTGGTTATACTTCATTAAATTCTTCAAGCGTCATGTCACGTTAAGCAGTGTTTTCCTATGTCGAACCTCTAACTTTGACATGCCGGGTCATTGTCCTCAAGAGCAGCAGGTTAAATTTAGCAGCCGGAAGGGCTTTCTCTTGTAGACGGATCACAGTACGTCGGTAACGCGTAACAAGAACACACCCGCAGGACAAACGAAGGCGTCCAATTTCGATTTCTCTTCACGCGACATAAGCTACTGTGGAAAATCCAAAGGAAGCGAGCGAACAGTAATGAAGCTTATTCTGCGTCAGACAACACACATGTAGTTCGAAAGGTGTACATCTTCAAGAGTAATCTTCCTGCACAGTAAGGGTCTGGCAGTAAATTAACGGCAGTATTCTTTCCTCGGTACTGTATAAAGAGCTGGCAAGAAATTAACAGCAGTAATCTTTTTTTTTTAATAGTAAAAATCTGACAATAAATTAAAATAAAGACCTACGGAACGCATGATCTCGGGCCGAAATTGTCTGTAATAAATTGATAAAAAGATTTTTCTGTTTTTTAAACTTTTTAGAGTAGTTGCTGGCAAGATTAAGTGAAACTGTCAGAGCAAAGTGCTCTACTTAGTTTTGTTAATGATGGCAGATGTTACAGTAACTGTCTTTCGTTATTACCTTCTCCATTCCTTCCTTTTCTAATATGTTTCCCATTGCTTTATCTCCAGAGTTTTTCCATCCAATGAAGATCCATATCCCACTGAACAGAACGTTGTTGCTCAAAAATCATGTCGCGCACAGCTGTGGAACTTCCTTTTTTTTAAATAAGTGGACAGCACATACGTCATTGAACTGACATTAAGTTAAAAATTGGGCCGAGGATTATTAGTGTTCAAGTGTTCGGATGTCTATATTATTTTCCTTTTCACTATACCGTATGTCTGCCAAGAGACTATGCTATCTTCTATGGAGCAAAGTTTGTGGAGAAATTAAACACTAAATGCTGGAGTGGGTGTTTGTTGTCCCGCCGCAGACTCCGTGCATATCAGGACGGTGTTGCTTAGACAAAGTTTACGTGCTGCCAGACGTGGGACTGATGGCACAACACGGGCCTCAGTCCCACCCAGTCACATTATACTGACACCGGGCCAACCAGTCCTAGTACTGTTCCCTATAGCGCCAGGCGTCTGGCAGGGCAGCTACTAGATTGCCAGTTTTTTTAAGTCTTAGGTATGACGGCCGGGGTACGAACCACCGCCCTTCAGCCTCGAAAGCGGACGCCTTCTAGAACACCGAAGCGGTCCAAACGTCAAATGCATCCTCATCAAACATATCTCAAACTAAGACATTTTATCCAGATGTACACTGGAACGCTGAAAGTAAAACAGAGAGACAGATAGTAAGAAGAAAGAAAGAAGGTAGAAAGAAAGAAAAACAGAAGTGAAGGGGTGGAAGGGGTTGGTGGAGGCCCGAGCGGCTGTGTAATTGGAAGAGATGGAGAAGGAAGACAATGTGAAATGAAGAGAGGGGAGCGCTGGGAAGGAGCGTGAAAGCCAAGAAGAAAAAACAAAACCCCCCCACTGAGAACAGAAGAAGAAGGAAAAAAGAATTAAACCTTCCTTTCGACAAACCAGCACCGCCCAAACAGACTTCAAAACCCTGGACTCGGGTCCTTTAGAAAGTTTGTGACGTCAAGATCACGCGACACCCTTCCATGGGGACGGGCCATGCAGAGGGCTGGAGCAGTCCAGAAGCCATATCCCGAGAGATAATTGCGGCCAATTACCATAGTGTGGTCCTAATCGACGCAACAGTCCTCACCCTGGGTCTAGGAAGGTTGAAAAGACTAGAGTTTGAAGTAGGCTCACAGCAACAGTGCAGGCATCTGTGAGATTATAATTACATAGTTTTGGCTTCGTAACTACGCTCGGTCGAGTATAAAAAATTCACAGGAACAGACAAATAACCTTAAATTACATCCTGTATGTCTTGTGCGGTCTCATCATGGAAAGGACGGTCCATTTCGAGGAATATTTGAATAAGAAAATGATGGGTGAAGTTGACCGTTTGTCATATTTTGTTGGACGCAGTACATCTGGCTGACCACAAACCATTAAATACGGTTTCGTGGTGTGTGGGAAGCTCAAGAAATCATAAAATGTCGCAGATTATCTCTAGGAAGATTATTTATGCAGTTTCTGATAAACCATATATTAAAGACCCACCCTTATGCAATTTGTTGTCAAATGAACAAGTTTAGTTTATTAAGAAATTAATACCAAACTGTTGACTGTTTTCTTTCCGTTCACGAACTACAAACCTTCAAACTGTTCGCAAAGGCCAAAAATCAAGATAGTGACGTAACGCTGGAATATGGATAAGCTTACATGGACAAGACTACAGCCTATGGGAGATCTCGAAGCAAAAACAATTTTATTAACCAGAATTTTGAAATATGAAAAAAGGAAGCTGGCTGGGCTGTGTAGAAAAGGTAGCAATTCAGTCACTGAGGCGCAAAAGTGTTTATATCCTTTTTGTAAGGGCTACTGGGCTGGCTTGCATGAGCTTTTATAATCTCCTATTCATACGTAAAGATGGACATAAAATACACAGGGCGCTTGGGGTTTACGACCATCCTTATGACCGGAAGAGCAGCCACGAATACTCATACAAGCCACCCCAGGTGTGTTCTCTGGTTTCGGCGGGAAATGCCCCGGTGAAACAAAACACCTTCTTTAACACCGCTTCAAAAAATAACATAAAAATCAGCTTTCCTCCCTGTCCCTCGGTGGTCTAGTGGTTAATTCCGAGGCGGGAGGTCGGTGATTCGCATCCCGGCCGAGTCATACCTAAAACTTAAAAGTTGGCATTCTAGTAGCTGCCTGCCAGACGCCTGGCACTACAGGGAACAGTACTAGGACTGGTTGGCCCGGTGTCGGTATAATGTGACTGGGCGGGACTGAGGCCCGTGTTGCGCCATCAGTCCCACGTGTGGCAGCACGTAAACTTTGTCTAAGCAACACCGTCCTGATATGCACCTAGTTTGCGGCTGGACGTTAAGCAACAAATACCCCCCCCCCTCTTTCTTACTTTACCACTGAGGTTACACTGTTCTTGTTTCTCTGCTTTACACTGTTCTTGTTTCTCTGCTTTAGTTTATAGTAGTCTTGAAGAAAGGATGCTGTTCGGAAACCTAGACTTTGCTAACAATCTACCGCCCTTGTCTCAAATCTTTCTTTGTGGCATTTGTTCACTTTCCAACCACCAGTCATTTATGTCAAACTGAAACCATGATGTCAGCCTTAGGTTAATAAATTTCTGAAAGTTTAAAAGAATTTTTATTAAGCAGACATAGATTATGGTCATATGAAGTCTGTATATATGTATATATACTTAGATACATACGTGTGTATTGGCATCCCCGATGTTACCAACCACATTCCCTGAAAAGAAGAAAGTATGTTGTGCAATTTCAGCTTTCCAAATGAAACTTTTACGAATTCTCTGAATTTGTTTTCTTGATTATTCTTTAAAGAGTAAAGAGTGAGTCGGACTGCTCTTAACAGTTCACTAGAACTTTAAATGAAGTTTTGTCGGTATATAGTTCCGGTAAGTCTTCCTGTCATGTGACAACAGGCCGTGTTAGACAGAGTGCTGTACCGAGAAACCAGACGTTTCACTGACACCCTAGGCTCTGCCGCGACTTACCAGTGGCTTCTATAGCCCATAGTGTCGTCTCTCCCGCCGTTTTCATACTCGTCTACCAGAACTGCAGCTGGTTGTCAAAACGGCGGGATACTGCTTCGTCGTTTGGATTTACGACCGCTAAAATGGCTGGGGCTGACAAAACGGCGGTCTATAAAGTAGCACGTCATTTTGTCACTCTCAGCCAAGGTGTAGTCACTCTTAAACCTCTTTTAATGAGTAGCCATAGTATTAGAGACAAGTCTCTTGCAGCCTGCATTCCTGATGTGTACATTGTTTGAGGTTGTGCACCAACCAACCAACCAACCAACCAACCAACCAACCAACCAACCAACCAACCAGCCAGCTAGCCAACCAACCAACCAACCAACCAACCAACCAACCAACCAACCAACCAACCAACCAACCAACCAGCCAACAATTCTTACCGACGCAGCTAAAAATCAAACACCTCCTGTATACTTACTAGGTTGGCATTTGCTGACTTATTCTTTTCCAAAAGCAAGTATAAGCGCCCACGCATGTTGGCTGAAGAAAGATTAGCTGCTGATTTTCTTTAAAACACGGAAATCTGTTTCTGCACAGACAAACTGGTCGCGGAATCTGGCGTATTTCAGGATTTTCTCTTGCAAAGCAGGGGGCGCAAATCCTTTCGCCAGGCGCCACCTGGTGACGTGCAAAACTAGGCCGTCTCCCAGCGGATTCAAAGAGACAAAATGTTGTTGCCATGAAAACCAGCTAGTCGAGTTCTTTTGATTCTGTAACGCGAATAATTCATAGCGACATCCGGCCCAGAGCAGCGAACTGTAATATCTTCCCAAACCCACTTCTCTTATCCCAGTTTCTAAACGAAAATTTCGTTTCTTAGAAAACTCGCTTCAGCATGATTCTTCACAAACGAGAACTGTGAAACGATGATTGATGTGACGATGCGTGGGAACAGCGATGTAAAGTTGCTCTTTTTGTACGCTTTTCTAAAACGAAAGGTCAGAGGATACGGTAAACCGACGTAACAATTCGTGTATATAATAATGTAGTCATATTATGGAGTGACGTGTTTGTTTGTTTATTTATTTAATTATTTTGTTGCGAAAAGGAGAAATTTTGACGTACCTCTCCTCACAGCGAACAACGCCAAAATAGTCTCTCTCCACCTGGATCATTTGTAGATAATACTACTAGAAAGAACGTCGTGTATAAATAACTCTACTAGACAGAGCGTCATGTGTAGATGGCGTTACTAGAGCGAACGTCATGGGTAGAAAACGCTACTAGACAAAACGTCACCTGAAAACCCCGATGTCGCCCGTAGCTCGCATGCTGCGAGGCACATTTTCTCACTTGCCCAGTGCGCGGCCGCGTGTCATCTACAGTTTGATTTTTAGTTACTTCGAGCGCTTGTTTCCCAGCAACTGAAGAGCATAAACATGTGGAGGGGACTTTTCATTCCCAACATGTGCGTTCGAGAAGTGCAGCGACACGCACGCAGACATGACACGACCATCACGCACTTGTAAGTGTCTGCACAGGATAGCCGTGACTAAAGCTGGTACGGACAAGTGCGCACGGGCACACACACACACACAGAGGCACACACATGCACGCAAGTGTCGTCTGAATGTTAAATCCCTCGCCGTGTGATTTGGTGTGTGTGCTGGTGAGGGGCGGGTGGGGTGGGGGACCTTGTGGCCAGGAGAGCGACGCGCAGCAGGAACACGTCACGGACGTGGCCTGTTGTTTCCTCGCCATGCGCCGTCCCCTCAAATGGGCCGCTTGCAGTCTACCATCTCGTTGCTGCAGGTCATCTGCCTAATAATGGCAACGCCGTCTGCTAAGCCTGCCTCTAATCACGTGATGCTGACGTCAGAAGGCGAGGGATCTGTCTGAAGGTTGGGGGGGAAGCCTTTCGTTTCCCATGCCATTTGAAACGCAATCTTCTTAGCTTTCAACAGCAACCAATGTCAAACTGCTACGGTTTCTTCCTACTCCGACAAACCTGTTCCTTGCCGCAGCTTGTCTTGTGAAGAGGGAGAAAACCCATCATTGGAAATGAAAATTTATGTTCAGAGATATACTTTCGAGGCGAGGCAAAGACTAATGAAGCGTAAACTCAAGTCCGAGCACGTAAGCTGAAGTAAAAAGAGAGCTGTGGGGACAGGTTGTGGCACAATGCAGGTGGTTTCTCTTTTGCTCTCTGCCACACTGGTGCTGCTGACAATGTTCGTTACATCAGCAGCTTTGCAGTCGCCATCCACAAACTCATCGATGGCGACATCTACGGACAGTGACGTCGCCGTCATCAGCATTGTCCTGATCAACCCGGAAGAATGCGCGGGATTGCAGCACAACGTCAGCGTGTGGTCAGAGAAAGACACGCTGCTCATGGCTGCAGAAAGCCTTGCTATCGATCCCAAGAACCATTTCTGCAGCTGGCAGGTCACGGTTCCCGAGGGCAAATCGATCAAAATCACGTTCCACCGTGTAGAGTTCGGGGTGGGCACCCCAAGGTGTGCCGAGGGAAAACTTCGCGCCAACGAGGGGGTGGGGTATGCAGGCCCGCTGCTCTTCGATTATTGCGAGTGGGGGCTGCCCCCTGACGTCATTTCCGACCAGAACCAGCTGACCCTGCAGTTGTCTCTCTTCGCAGGTCTGGGCAGGCTGAGACTGCGCCTGCAGTTTCAGGTGATCCCGGACCACGAGCGGCCAAGGCTTCAGGTGAACTTTACCTCCCCACTCACCGGTTACCTGACCTCGCCGGCTTTCGATGGCTACTCCCCGTACCCCGTGCGCGTGTGGGATAACTACACGTTCCACGTGCCGCCCGACTACGCCATCATGATCAGCTTTCAGCAGTTTGACCTGTACTCCAAGAACAACAGCTCCTCCTGCGACAGCGGGGAAACGGATAACGTGTCCTTGTATGAGCTGACCAACTCCTCCTCGTTCTCCTCCTCTTCTCCCCCCCAGCTGGTCTGGAAGAAGTGTGGGCTGCAATCCATCTTCCCACAGGTCTTCCAGAATGCCGTTATGATCAGCTTCTACAGCGACCACAATCTCACCCGTACCGGCTTCAAGATGACCTTCACAATCCTGCCCAAACGGCTGGCACCCCAGGCGCTGCGACAAGGCAAGTTTAACTGCTCCGTGCCGCACTACGAGCAGTTCAAGGTGCATCTGCACTGCAACCTCCTGACAGAATGCCAGAATGGCGAAGACGAGCAGTACTGCACGTACAACCAGGGCAACTGCAACGGCTCTATCGCCTTCGAGGACAAATGCTACCAGTACTTTGACCGCTCAGGGGCCATCACCTGGATGGACGCCTACAGGCAGTGTCAGCAGCGAGGTGCTTTGCTGGCCAGCCTCAACACGCCCAAGGAGTGGGAAGCCATTGAGACTGCCCTGGACTTTGGCCACCGGGCTTCTGTAGTCTTCATAGGCCTCCGGACCGCCGACCCGAACCTGCCTGCCTTTTACCGAAAATTCTGGCAATGGGCCGACGACACCATTGCCTACTTCGTGCACCTGAAGGGCGAGCAGGTGTTCCCTTCCTGCGCAGCCCTGCCATGGGGTTGGGACAACTACTCCATCACCTTTCCGTGCAACGAGTCCACCAATGCTGACTTCCTCTGCGAGTACCGTTCCCCACGCCGCGGGGAGCCCATAGCGAGGCCATCCGTGCAGTTCCCAGAGCTGCCCATCGTCCTGGAGAGCTTTGAAGCTAAAAACATCTCTGTGGTGCAGTGTCCGGCTGGTCACGTGACGCGAGATTATCTGTCGTGCGATCCGGCCAGCTACTGTGGAGAAGAACGCTATCTGACGGTGTGCGAGACCAATCTTGGCGGAAGAATGCCGCAGTTCTCCTGTGACGATGGAATTCGAACCTTGCCCTTCACGCTGGTCTGCGACCACCGCCCCGACTGCCTGGACAACTCGGACGAAGAGTTCTGTGCGCACCGGCAGTGTTTGGACAGCACATGCAAGGCCAGCGCTGAGTGCATCCCCTACAGTGCCTGGTGTGACGGCATGCAACACTGCATTAACGGCCTGGACGAGGTCAAGTGCTTCCTGCAGCCCCGCCCTGCCGTTTCTCGAATCCCTCCCCCAGCCGTCATTAACCTGGACGGTTACGGAAACTTCACCCAGCAGCCTTTAGGGCCCAATCAGACATGTCCTCCCACCCATTTTCGGTGTGCGGGGGAGTCCGCCTACTGCCTTCCGGTGTACTTGCGCTGCAACAAGATTTTCGACTGTCCTGACCGGGAGGACGAGGCCGAGTGCGAACACCACACGTGTCCGGGCTTCTATAGGTGTCGCAACTCCATGGTGTGCGTGCACGCGCAGCACATGTGCGATGGCGTCTTCCACTGCCCGCAGCAGGATGACGAGCGGCTGTGTGGCCTGACGTGTCCGGAAGGCTGCCTGTGCCAGGGTCTGGCATTCGTGTGTGACGTGCCCTTCGCAGCTTTCGGCTACCGTAGCCTGCGCTACCTGGACGCCACGGGGTCAGGCATGACCCCAGCCTTGCTGCGGGACAAGTTTTACCTCATCCAGCTGATTCTTGCCAGCTGCTCGCTGGACAAGCTGTCAGACATGGAGTTCCCCAACCTGCGCCTGTTGGACTTGAGCGACAACCAGATAGAGACAGTTGACATGGAAGTCTTCCATGGGCTGAAGAACCTGCGCGTCTTGCGTCTGTCCAACAACCCTCTGACCTCAGTTACGGGCGCCGTGTCGTCCTTTGATCATCTGTACCTCATGCACGTGGACCTGTCCGTGACTCTGCTCATGACCTTTGACACCAAGCCCTTCTCAAACTTCACAAACATCCGGTCCCTCAATCTTTCGTACGCGCCTATCGAGTCGATCGGCGCAGTGGCTTTCAGCGAGACGGTCAACTTGGAAGTGTTGGACATGAGAGGCACGAAGTTGGAACTCTTTCCGCGGGCGATGCTAAAGCAGCTGCACAGCCTGAAAACCGTGTACGCCGAAAACTACCGGATCTGCTGCAAGGTCACTCTTCCGGATGAGTTTGACATCAACAAGTGCTTTGCCCCGACCGACGAGATCTCCTCGTGTGAAGAGCTGCTGCGCTCTAACGTTTACCGCTTCTTCCTGTGGATATTCGCCACCATGGCCATCGCTGGCAACATCGGCTGCCTCGTCTACCGGCTTTTCATCAAAGAGCACATCTCGCAGGCTGGCTTCGACGTTCTGGTGACCAACCTGTGCGTGTCCGACTTCCTGATGGGAGTCTACCTGGTAATGATCGGCGGGGCGGATCGTCTGTATCACGGCAACTACATCTGGCACGACAGCGCGTGGAAGAACAGCGCCTTCTGCCAGGCAGCTGGCTTCCTGTCTTTCCTGTCCTGCGAGATGTCGGCCTTCATCATCTGCCTCATAACCTTCGACCGCGTCCTCGTTTTCCGGTATAAATACCGCTTTTGCGTTCGATGTTTCCTCCTCCTTCCTCCTGTTTTTTTTTTTTTTTTTTTGGTGGGCCTGAGGGTAGAGAGCAAGGAAAGTGATATGTTTTCCTTTTATGAGCATGCATATACCTGTGCTGTCGAGTGCTTCTTTAGATTTATGCTAATATCAAATCAATCTTCGAAGAGAAAGACACGAAATTCGTGCAATTGATTTGCTGTAGCAGTACACCCAGAACCTTCTTTCTGCTTTCCTCTTTTCGAAGACGGCGTTTTTGAATTGTTGTCAGAAAATCAATAATCGTATCAATCGATATCTTTTTGTTTGCGTCATGAAAATAGCCGAAAGCATTTGAGTTTTGCTTCACAGCTAAATGTTAACTCTTTTTGTCCTTCCTTCATTTCTTTCTTAAACTTAGATTAAAGTTTTTCATTCTTGCCTTTAACAGATAGGACTTTTTAGATTATTTTTACTTCCATGTTGTCGGCCACTTACCTTTGTATATATCTATATATTTCGCAGGCATAATTATGGACTGTTTCATTTTTTTTATTCTCTCAATCCTTCTTATCAGTAGATCGCTGTTATCGTCATCTCTTCAATTGGTCTTTTTGTGCGACGGGATACAAAAGGGTTTGAACCTCTTCGTGTCACTGCGCACATTTCGAGAGATTTTCCTTTCTTCGCCCGGCCATATTGACTAAGCATTTTCTACTCAATGATTAATCTGGCACTTAGATTGCTAAGCACAGACATTAAGCAAACTCTGGTTCATTGATTTTCAGCAGGTAAACCATTATTCCCGCCTGAAACGTCCAATGCTCCCTGTAATTTGGTCGCGCTTGTGCTTTGTAGAAACACACAACGTTATCTATACTGCTCTAAAGAATTGAAAGATCAGGTGCACTTTGGCAAGCAGGTCACGGACGTGTGTAATGTGCAAGAACACCTCAGGCGACCCTTTACATTTGGATACACCTTGTTTCATGGTGCAACATGGAAATCACTGCTGTTGCATTCGCGCAAAAGATATCTCCACCCAAGACCCCAGTAAAATGTCTGCAAATCAAACGCGTGCAGGTGACAAAGCAAAACTGAAGGGGTGAAAATCTCGTTTGCTTTCCAGACGAAAATGTTGTTCTTGTATGATTACTGTTGTTCGTCTATTTTAAAGTTTATGCTTAATTAACCATCAGTTTTCAAATTTGGGCGGTAGTGTTATGCAAGTTAAACAGCAGAGCATGCATGCTCCTAGGCACATATAGTAGGAACACCTGTATGCACATCAACTGTCACGTGAGTTGACACCTGCCTTTTTAACGAGTGCATCAAAATTAAGAACGACTGCAGCAACAATTACGCATGCACGTACACATTCACATACACGCACGCGCGCGTTTACATGGATTCCCCCCCGCACCCTCCAATAAGAAATTTGTAATATACTCTTCACTGTGCCGTTCCCTCCACAGGTATCCGTTTGGCGCTGTACGTTTCCGACGGTCCTCGGCCCGAGTGGCGTGCGCATGCGCCTGGCTGGCCGGCCTGACTCTGGCTACCCTCCCCCTGCTGCCCATGACGTCCCACTGGCAGTTCTACAGCCAGACCGGCATCTGCATCCCTCTGCCCATTACGCGGACTATCGTCAACGGCCACCAGTACTCCTTTGCCATCATGATCGTCTTCAACTTCCTCCTCTTCCTGCTCATCGCGCTGGGCCAGGTGCTGATCTTCCTGTCTGTGCGCGGCAACTCCATGGCCAAGGACCCCATTCGCCAGACCCGCGACCTTGCCATCGCTCGCACGCTGACCACCATCGTCGTGACCGACTTCCTGTGCTGGTTCCCCATCGGGCTGCTGGGCATCCTGGCCTCCATCGGCATCCCCATCCCCGACGAGGTCAACGTGGGCATGGCCATCTTCGTCCTGCCCGTGAACTCGGCCTTGAACCCGTTTCTGTACACGTTCAACACGCAGATGGAGCGCCGGCGGCGGGCCAAGGAGGCGCAGATGATCCGCTGCCTCGAGAAGCGCATCTTGACGGAGCTGTACAACATCGACGACAACCTGGCCCGCAACCGCCGGCCCCCATCCCGCCGCGACGCCATCGACAAGATCCGAACCCTGGTCCGCTCTCAGCGCTCCTTCAGCGGCTCGTCCCTCGACACCTTCTTCATCGGTAGCCGGCGCAACGGCAGCAAGAAGTCGCTGTCGATGGAGGGCTTCCCCATAGCCAGCAGTCGGCAGGAGGCGCTGTCCACCGTGCAGGACATCCTGGACCGGCGCGTGCTGAGCGTGGACGACCTCTCGCGCTTGTTGGCGACCTACCAGGGTCACGGAGTCTTCAGGAACGTTCACTCCTTCCCCAACACCCGCGTCTTTTCCGGGAGGGGCACCGATGACGATGACGTTGATGTAGTCTTCGACCTGCAAGCGGCTTCCGAGTGTTGACAGCCCTGCCAGGTGTGAGGCCAGGTGTGTTGACCCAGGTGTATTTCCGGTGTGGGTGAACTCGCGATTTACCCAAGACCATCAATTGCGAGATTTATGCACACGAGGATCGCGAGATAAGTTAGCTGGTGACGTTAGAAGTCTCGAACGCAATCGTGTGTGCTCTGACGTCACTACCCATGGCTTTCCTCGCGATTGTCGGAGCTGTAATTCTCGCGCTGTTGTTATCTGATGGATTTTATTTCAAGCAAACCGCTGGGGATGGGTTGCACAAACGTTCGTATCTGCCCTTTCGTTAACAAGCCCCCTTCACACTGTGCGTTGTACCTGCAGCTTAACACGTAGAGAGAAGATACAAGCACCCGTGCAGCCCACCCCTGAGCGCGACATAACATGGTTGTTCGTATCTTTCTTGCCTTAGCTGAAAAAGCTTGCCAGGATACATGTACAGGGGTGACCCGAGAGTATATGTAGGACGGAAGGATATCTCATCCACATTTCATAAGCGCGTATTCTCGATTATTTTCTGTTTCGCTGTAAAGTTTACAATGGCAAAAGTCCTGCTTTGTTCATTGCATTTTCCTTGCACAAATATTTGTTACTAGTTCTGAGCTACTAATGTACCGGGGAAAGAATAAAATTTAACTAAGGGACACACACACACACACGCACGCACGCACGCTTTCCAAGATTCTTCTCCTGTGCATTTTAGATCAGAACCCGACCTACATTGTGCATCTGGTCAGTGCAGCTCGTGCATCTGGTCTATGAAGCTAAAAACTTTAATGACTGCTTTCTCTAGGTGTCATGGCCTTGCGGGTGCATGCACGCGCGCGCTTGCGTGCGTGACAAGGGATAAAAACATGCAAACAGTTCAAGCGACACAATTTACTACAGCTTTTATGAATATTTAACTTTTTAATATAAGGAATATCACACTTTACGTTAAAACTTGTGCCCCGACAGGACCGATGTCTTTCTGCCCATATGCTTCTCTGTTTCCATGTGTGTCTGTCCCTTTTTCTGTATGTGCGTGTATATGCAAGATATGTGTTTCGTCTGTCTGTATGTCCATGTATATGCAAGATATGCTTTACACTGTGTTTCGCGTGCATCTCTGCAACGCCTTGTGTTTACGCCCATAAGTATATTACAACGCAACCAAGCGCGCTATTGGTTTTTTTTAAAACTTTCGTAGGTACGTACATTTACGAGAGAGTTCGGAGAAAGAGAGTGAAGAAGTAAAGTTCCGAGAGAGAAAGAGAGAGGGAAGAGAGAGAGATGGGGTGAGATTAGGGGAAACGAGAAGAAAGATAATCAGATAATTATCCTGTGATAATAAGAGAAGCCTGAGTGCCTATTCTTTCTTCCCCTCCTTTCTTCCATGTCGTTCCTTAATTTTTCTTCTTTCTTCTTTCTTTCTCTTCTTCTCCTCACATACTGCTTCTCTCCACCGTCAATCTCTATTCCTTTCACCACTAAAAGCTATCCTTGCTTTCTTTCGCCTTCCAGTTTGTTCCCCTTTTCTTTCCGCATTCCTAGTGCGTTGATTATACAGCAAAGTATGACTCCCGGATGGCTATTTCTGCACAACAGGTTTTCTAGTGCATGGGTGAGATTGTTAGCCCCTTTCCACACAGTATTTTTAAACAAAAATATCTTACAAGACTTTCTGTCGCGCACTGTGCGTTATGTGGTTATCTGAGCAATAAAAATACACATTGCAAACTTCTGTTTGAAATCGGAATGCTTGTGTGTCACTCGATGCAGGAGTGTATTCTTGTGGCATGGCTGCGTGTGCATGCCTTCGTAGGCTAAGACCAACGTACTGCCCCAGTCCCAGAACTAAATTTACTCCTTTTCTTGTTGCCAGTCACTGCCGTGATGTAGCCTGCTGACACGGCGTTAAACTCCAACAACCAACCAGCTAACCTAGTTGCTAACAAGCATGTCTTATAGTGCGCTGGCAGTTTTACGGGGCAACCACGAACACTGATCGTTGTCGTGAACAGTCATGAGGACACGGAAACTAATCTAGCACTGGTGTCGCAAGAAATTTGGTCCGCCAGGAACTCTGGTCCGGGTAGGTTAAGTTAAAGTATACGCATGCTTACGCGTCGTTGGTTACTGTGATAAATGTCGTCCGAGGGTTCAAATCGCCAGTTATTAGTTAAATTAGAATGGTTTTTAAACTCATCATTTGGTGAGGGACCAGATTTCTTGCCGGACCGAATTTTTTGCAACACTGACTATGTTACTGTTTCCGTAAGAACAACGGTTTGTGACTCTCCAGTTTAAAATAAAAGTTTAGGGAACCTAACATATTTTTTAATAGGATATTTAAAAAAAATTCGGAACATAGTATTTAGTATTGAAGCAAAAGTATGAGCGCCTAGCTGGGACAGCAACAGCTGCAAATCACCACCGCAAAGACGGCAGAGTAACAACGCTAGCACGTGATCGCTCTCCCCTAAACACGCATGCGCACACGCACGCGCGCAAACGCTGCCCCTGATATGGTGAGAAATGACTTCCACCATTTGAACGTAACTCTCCAGATGCAGTCGAGGAAAGCGGAAAAGAAAAACAACACGTTGCAGAATAAGGAGCATGCATGACAGTGTCGGCCGACAGCGGGCGATGGATGATGTGCCGACAATCGGCTGGTGACGGAACGACCATTTGAAGTAATCGGCTGGCACCCTTTTGCATGCTAGAACAGTTTCTCTGACACCACTAGCTCGTTCGTGAACTCGGGTCAGCCAACCCACCACAAGTTAAGCATTCCCCACTAAGTGAAAATATGCATTTCGCCATTTGAGCGAGACACACCTTTCCTATTCGTGAAAAAATAACCCCGCTAAAGCAGTGCAAGGAAAGAAAAGCGCTCTGCACTCCCCCCTTCCCCCACCCCGCAACATGTGCAACATAATGTTCTTCTGTTGTCTTTTAGTTCATGTGCATTAAGTACTAGATTCGGACGTAAAAGGCGACAACAAAAGCTTTTAAAAATTAATCAGAGCACCATAAATGGTCTTCGCGAGTGCTCATCCATGACATTACTTCCAACAGCGCTCTGCTAACCAAATCAGAATGCCAGACACGCACGGCTGCCTGTGAAAAACACACGACAACAAAACAACGAACAGAAGAAAGATATGCAGCCATGGAATATAAAACAACAAAGTGCATTATATCAAGGTAATAAACCATGCGCTTGGGACACGATATTGGGTTTGTAAGTGTAGAGGCACTTGTGTTATCCTTTTCCCCACAAGTCCCCAGGGGAAAGATTTCATTCATGTGGGCATCTCTTTTCCCCTTCTCAATATCTGACCCTCTTCTCTCCCAAAACTCCTTACGTCAGAATAAACAGGGACAAAGCATGATCTACACGAAACTAATTTACGGTTCATACTACGCAAATTCACGTAGTTTTATCGTCAATTTTGCTGCACAAGCCAGTCAAAACTGAAGCACATATAGCACCAAGCCACCACGATCATACCAACAGGTCTCCCTACCAACCACGTACACTCGCGTACCGTGTTTCTGTACTAACATCGTCTCTTCTGCTCTTCTCGCTCCATGTCCCCTCCCTCCCCTCGCCTCCTTAACCAGCTGAAACAACACATAAAACACTCAGCTGAGATGCCTGAGCCAGCAACACGCTGTCTGTCTTGATCTCCCAGTATCCCTTATTGTTTACATAAACCAACAGAATTTCAGCACAAGCGACAGAGCAGTTAAACCCGAGTCTCTCTGGACTAACAATAGCCCTCCCAACCCACGTCATCAGCTGCCACCGCTGCCGCCACCACCACCACTTCCTGCAGTACCTACACCACCAGCGACCGCAGTAACAAGGATCATATATCGACCCTTTTTTGCATCGGCGGCTCTTTTCAGCCTACCTCCTCTATACTCTGTAGGTCTGCTGCCTTTCTGATCCTCAGTGTTTCCATTTGTTCGCTTAGAGCCGGTGCGTGCGCACTCATGCGCGTTAGCGACAAACTACATTGCAAGGTTTTCGTTTGTTCTGTCTTTGAACGATTTGACTAAAGGCCTGTCAACATTTGTTAAATTCTGTTTCATGACTTACCTGTCAAGTGTTGCAAATGGATGAATTACAAGTTCTGTTTTCCAAACTTCGATCCTTTCTTCATCTTTTGAAACTTATTTTTCTTTCTATCTTTCCTTTTCTTTCTTTATTTTTCATTTATCTTCCGCGACAGCAGCTTGCACTGTCTTTAGTACGTCAATAACCGTAAGCTAAGTACCGCCTACACCACACTCAGGAAGTGCCAGCAACAACCCGACAGACGTCAACAGGGATAACGCACGGCCTTTCCTGGCTGGAGTGCAGCTAGATGCGCAGATAGCCCATTGCTCTTACTACACCAGGCCCAGTCTGCAAGACAACCGAATGCCGGACTTATTCCTATCATGACAGATATTCTAGAATAAGTTCCTTCAATTTCCATTTCGAGAAAATATAATAGCCTATTTTTTTCCTCGTTATTCGGTCGCCCCAGGTGCGAATAGCTGATTCCAAGTTCGCCGAAACAGCTTGACAGATAGAAAAAAATCCGCTATTAGGGTACAAATTTAGTACAACTTACATGTATACTGGGCCTCCACACATTTTAACGCTTTATTCTACATAGGCCTATACACCAAAAGCACATGACTCAGCATTGTCTTAAGCAACGGCGGGAGTGTTGTTTTCAGACAGGATTCCCCTGTCAGGGTCAGACAGAAGACTGGCCAAGTCTTTCACAGCCATCGTTAGTAACGTGAACCTTCTTGCAAAGTTACACAGATCGATACAATCAATATATCAACCAGCCTCCTCTAGCAACTATTCTGGGGCTCTGGCTGACGGGCACCATAAATGTCTAAATAAGGAAAAACACCCCCGCCCCCCAAAAAAAATTATAATACTACTTTTTTTTAAAAGTTAAAAAAAATACTTTTTAAAAACGTTGGAAGTAAATTGTGGACCCTTACGTACCAAATATAGACATTACTTTATACATTCATCCTGAAATCATTGCAAAGTTGATGAATAACAACAGTTGTTTGCTGCTCTCCGTACGAATTCATTCTTTTTTCCCCTTTTCCTTTCTTTCTCTTGTGTCTCCAGTAACAACCTGCGCCACCGCCAACCACAGTTTCCGTTTTCGTCAGAGTGATGCTGTAAAAAACTAAATCAGTGGGTGTTCTACGTAATGGATGACGCCATCTTGACGCCAGAGGCAATGGAACTGGGTTCATCAACCACATCTCATGCGTCATCTTACTGCACACCAACGAAATTATGATTTCTTTAAATAACTGAGTAAATAGCATTCCTTATCCAATAAAGAATATCGATTTTAAGCGCCTGTCCACGAATTTATGTGCTGACCGTTCGTCTATTGTTAATCTGTTTGTCTGACCAGTGTGTCTTTTCATCTTTTTTGTGTTTATCCATTCATCCGTCGATCTCTTTGTCTGTCTGTATATCCGTGTTAGCAATTTGAAAGTGATGAGTATTCGCTTGTGTGTCTCTAAAGCAGTTTTGTCTCTCGCCCGTCAGCACCAACTGAGGCTTTCAGATCTCAGAAAACGTTTTTCCATCCAGTCCTGCCTCCATCTCGGGTTGGTTAAAAGTACAGACAGGAGGACAACATTCATTCTATGTCGATCTGTTTTATCCTCTCTGTTGGTTCTCTTCGTTCCGCACTCTGCCACCCGCTGCGAACTTCCCGTCTTCCCAGCAATTAGTTTTCCGGAACCCGGAACTAGAAAGCGGGCGAGTTATGTGTCTCAGGCACGCAAGCTCTTGAGGCTTGATGCCCTTGAATGTCTGTCGATAAGCTGTTGGAGAAAGAACAAAGCTGAATTATGTGGTTCTCGTTGGAGTCCTTTTCGGTGGCGACGCACCAGCAAGCAGTGTCAAATGACATAAATTGTAGCTCCCCTCACCATCTCGATTTAATACAGAACTAAATTTCAAAACTTATAACATTTAATCGAAATATCTAGCTCCTTCGATCGTGCTACTTTTACAGATCTACAATAATTATTGACGGCAAAAGAAATGTTGTTGAAATGGATTTGCTCGACTTAGGTAAAAAGCTAAAGATTATGTTTATGTGCTTATGTGCAATTCCACTAACAAAACCCACCACCATTATCATCACAACAGCAACAACAGCAGCAGCACCACCACTAAACAAAGGGGCATTCTAACTGGAAGGGGTAGGCGAAAACTTAATGTTAAACTCTGTAGTGCGTGAAATCGTGGCCCACTTAAGGTTTCGCTGGCGACCCCTCACTAATAGCTCAGCCGGCCAGTCAGACAGCGCTAATCTCCACGACATGCTAAGCGCTCACCAAGGGGCGGGCTATCCAGCTGGGGGAGATTACTCTCGCTTTTGTTAGCCGACACGTGGAGAGAGCGTGAGCATTGCCCCTCCGCAACCAGAGGCAGAAAATAATTCTCTGTTAATAATGCACACACCATTCGAGTTGTGCGTGCATGAACTCGGGAATTTTGATAGCCACTGTGCGTCACCCCAAGTTCTATGAGCTGCAAACCATCCAAAAGTAAAGGGTGTCAAAAAATGATTTTCAATATGTTATATTGTCTTAAATCTTCTCACTTAACATTGCGTTCCCTTACGGTAAAATGAAACTTGGACATTGTGGCGCTTGCTGCTATAACAACAGACTGACACATCATTGATCGGTTGTCAACAGGCGATCGTTCCGCCTCTTCTGTGAGCCTTAAATAATTGAGCACAAGTTTGCATAGCAGTACTGTACCTATATATAAGTCTTTTCTTTTGTCTAATTTGTTGTCAGTAAAAGTGCGTGCGTGTGTTGTGTGCGTGTGTCAGTGTGTTCGTGAGGGAGAGAGAGGCGGAGGTAGGGAATGAGAGACGGAGAGGGAGAGACTGCCATCAAAAAAAAAAAGCCATTTCGTTTCAAAGTGAAAGGTGGTCATCCGATTTGTCCTGGCCTAAATTAGAGATCATATGTTGGGATAAAGTATAGCTCTTCACAAATAAACAACACAGGTGGTCATCTGATTTGTTCTGCCCTAAGTTAGATATAATATGTTGGTATAAAGTATAGTTCTTCACAAATACAACACAGGGAGGCTAAAGAGGGGGCAGGGGGATCCACGGAAAAACAAAGTACTATAAAATATTATTTTCAATGATAAAACCCTTTTTTAAAAATCTAAAACTGATAATAAGGTAATGGTTGGCCGTTATCTTTTCAAGTCGTCGGGGAGTGGGACCGGAGTTGCATGTGTATGTGGGGGAGGGGTGTATTAGACCCCCACTTTTCTGTGGGGCAGCATCGTTAGGGCAGTGCCTGGCTTCGCTCCCTCCCTGCCTTACTAATCCCACCAGGGTCAGGTGGGGGGAAGGGGTGGTGGGCGGCATGGGTATCGAACCAGTGCCTTCGGGTTCGGAGGCCAGCGCCCTTACCCGTCTGTCACCCGCTTCTCCAAAATTGATAAGACACATACAGCGAAAGAATCTGAAACGAAACAAAGGCTTCCAGGCACACATGAACGCACGTTTACATACAACCTGAAACACAAGCACGCACACACACACGCACTCACGCACCTACAAACACACACACACTCACAGTGTTTAAAAAACACAAAAGCACTATTTTTGCAACATCGAAAACGCAATTTGGCAAGCTCAATGACCGTTCCAAAGCCGTACGTGTGACCTTGGCTTCTCAAGAGAAACGCCAGCTTTCTGCCATGATTAGACTCAGAAATCACACTTCTATTTTAATTTCCAGCAACGTGATTTCTGCTTCATTCTCCCTGAATGCTGTACAGTCGTTAACATCGCTTTTGATCTTGCTGACGTAAACCTCTTTGCGAATTGCATTTCAGCAACATTTTTTTAAAACAACATTGAAGAAAACATACCTGCCAGACCTAATTGTCAGTTTAAAGTCCATAACGTGACGCCAGTGTATCTGTAGTCGTACAACCATGATGCATGGTTTCCTGTATCTAGCCTGTTCCTCCGACGTCCTCCTCACAGCCTGACGTCCTGCTCACAGCATGACGTCCTCCTCACAGCATGACGTCCTCCTCACACCATGACGTCCTCCTCACAGCCTGACGTCCTGCTCACAGCATGACGTCCTCCTCACACCATGACGTCCTCCTCACAGCATGACGTCCTCCTCACAGCCCCAGGGACAAACGGAAATTAAAGCCACTTACGTGCATGACACCCTTTCATGAGATGGTGTTTATTTCGAGTTTTCTTAAATTTTGAAATATCTATAAATCTCTAACTGAAGTTAGGGTCGACAACTCATGGGCTACCATTTCAGCACAACAGAGTTTATTGCCCAATGTTTATTCTGCCTGAAAAACAGTTTACCCGATGACCTTCTTTTTAAAGTGAAGAATATAGACGAGGTTTTTAGAGAACACGTAATCAGGCCATGCTGGACTGAACAACTGAAGCACACAAATAAAATACTATTCCACAACGATGCTGATGTGCCGTCGATCAAGCAGTAACTATAGACGAAGGACGAGAAAGGAAAACGTACAGTATAGGTGACGTAACTTTCATTCGTCAGGAAGGGCCGGGAGGTTCAAGAACCGCTACTTTTCCCGTTTGGAATTCCGCCCTCTACATTTAGAATCGAAGCCTGAGACGACTCTTTCCCTGGCTGGTTCTCCCTTCCAAAACTTATAAAGAGTCTGGTACCCATTCAGAGCTGGTGAACTAGGGACACCACAACCATAGACAAATGTATGCCGAACGCAGGATTCCAACCACGACTCTTGATAACAAGTGCTTGATCACTGCGCAACGGAGAAAATGATGACGACTGGGTGGAGGCCTAACCCAAATATAACACATTTCTACATGACATATACTTTTATGTGATATATTTTTAGCTTGGTGGTGCTCGCTTTTAGAGTAGTCATGACGGCTGGCCAAAGCGACGATAAACGCTAACAGAGGGTGAAACAGCCTGCAGTCCGTTGTGTCACGGCACTTCGACTGGCCGCTGCTCCTCAGAACTTGTCTCGCGTTTGGTGGGTTTAGATGTTCCACAACACTATGAAGTGATACCGAAAAAGAAGACTGCTGGAAATTCCAAGGATGATCGAGCAATGTGTGTGTGTGTGTGTTTGTGTGTGTTGCCAATACCGTTGTAGCCTACCATTGCCACATTCGGCATACTTGCGTGATACGCAACATCGACTACATCTCTCGAAAGTAACCGGACTCCTTTAAGTGTGTGTGTAACGCACTGGGTCTGGTAAACGATCAAATTATAGGGATCGAATTTCTGCTTTTAATATTTTATGCAACGGCTATTCCAAAACATGTTTTGTGACCAGAACAACGAGTGTTCACTCAGAATTACTTTGTTCAGCCAGCGATCAATTGCGTGGAGATAATATGTGCTGAACGATTCGAGAAACTTAACAAAGAAATACATTGTGAGGTGTCCTTTACCCCATCTGTCTGGATTTTTAAATTCACGAGGGAAAACTGTGCAGTCACAGAACAGCCGCGCGCACTTCACATACACAGACTGCGAAAAACACACACGCGCGCAGCGTAAGTATACGCACATGCAGGCACTCACACACGCACTCTCTCTCATACACACAATTAAACTCTCTCTTTCTCTCTCAAACACACACGCACACACTCATATATATATACAAACACATGGGCGTAACCAGATACACGCACGCACACGATCGCACAGTAGTACGCTAGTATACGCACATGCACGCACGCACACTGTCTCCCTCGCACACACTCTCACACACACACACCTCGCACAGTGGAACGCAAGTACACGCAAATGCACCCACGCACATACAAACTCACACATGCATGTCAACGCAGCGGAACGGGGACGTTCTTTCTGTCTAGTGCCTGATGTGCATGTGTCGGCGAATGCGCTATTAGTTCTGTGGGCCGCAGATCACGCGCAGACTGCGTATGAGCGTGGTTAGGGATAGGGTACCACGTGACCCAATTGCGCATAGGCCGTTGACCGAAGCCAATACAAGACAAATTTGAGGATTTTACTTTTTAAACTTGCTTCTGGAACTTGAACAAAGGGAAGCCACTATAAAATAAGTTTAATGACTTTCCCCTGTTTTGTTCGCTCTCATACGTCTCTCTCCCTCTCTCCTTCCCTTCTCTCTCTCACACACATATTCCCCCAGGAGCAGACACGAAAACAGAAGGACTATAGTAGTATCAACTCCAGCATTTCAGCCCTGGTCAGTTTGTGTTAACGACGCTAAACGCAATCGACCTGACACAGCAGCAATACTCGTCTAAGGACATATGCATTGTTCTGTATGGTATTGTATCTCCAAGAAGACATCTACGTGCCCCTCTGGGGTAAAAAAAAAAGTTATTAAAAAAATCTTGCGCAGTCTTCAGCTGTGCCGGGGGTCGTAAGCCACAGGCAGTCAAGTTCCAAAATTTTCACCAGACTAACTTCAGAACATCGTTGGAACACTGAAAATTGCACGGGTCAAAGATTTTTATATTTCAGGACATTCACTCTAGGCAACACATTTAAGGCTACAAACAAAATTAGGTACGGGGGGTATTTGTTGCTTAACGTCCAGACGCAAACTAGGTGGATATCAGGACGGTGTTGCTTAGACAAAGTTTACGTGCTGCCACACGTGGGACTGATGGCGCAACACGGGCCTTAGTCCCACCCAGTCACACTATACTGACACCGGGCCAACCAGTCCTAGTACTGTTCCCTGTAGTGCCAGGCGTCTGGCAGGGCAGCTACTAGATTGCCAATTTTTAAGTCTTAGGTATGACTCGGCCGGGAAGCGGACGCCTTAACCACTAGACCAAAAAGGCGGTCTACAAAATTAGGTACAACGGATTTCACAGCCACAACCTTTAAAATTCTTGAAAAATTCAGTCTTATTTTAGGAGGGGGGAGGAGGAGGGTAATTTTGAAGTCACGCATCTTTCACAGATTTATATGCTGCCATGCACGGGGTGTTCTAAGCATCGGGTAGATAAACACTAACACCAACGCTTGCAGAATTCGTTTATTATAAATAGATCGTCCGACTGATTCATGATTTTTAATAAAACAGTAAGGTTTCTAGTGGCCATTGGCCGCCAGACCACCATTCCATATCCCTACATATGGTTTGGCGGACATTCCTGTTACATTCTTGGGAGATTGTGGACTTTGTGTACAGTTTACTTTTGTTTTCTTTCTTTTGAAAGGAGGGAGTGGGTATAGACCTACACTATGTATTTGCCGTCCTCTCTGTCCCTCTTCATTCCAACTCCTCAACTACAGTCGAATCCGGTTAATCGGACCAGCCGCTTATTCGGACCAAATCTTACAGAACAGAATCTTAATTGTAACACAGGGTATGTTCGTGTAATCGGACCAGCCGGTAATTAGGACCAAAATCATCGCGTCCAGATGTGGTCCGATTAACCGGATTCGACTGTAATCACAAAAAACTGGCTGCCTACTGAAGTCATTGACTAAATTATAAAAACAAAATTCGACAGCCCTTGTCCAGTATGAAAGCGCGATGCTGTTTGCCTTTTGTTTTAAACAATAAAAGAACAGATCTCTTGATAAACAAGAAATGTCCGAACAAAATTCCGAAGTGCAAGTCATCAGAATTATAATGAGTCCGGCTAGGAAATTATAATGCTAATCTGCCAGCATCGTCACGGGAACATCTTGCAGAGACCTTCCACTGCAGACTTCTAACAGTGGGAAGCTTGGGGATAAAAGTGTGTTGTTGGGGGGGGGGGGGGAGAGGAGGAAGAAGGGCCAAGGCAATTGTGTCCGATCAACGCCCACGACTTTTTGTGATGTCAGAATCAGGTTGGCTACAAGTTTCCATTTCAAGTATAACCCGGCCTAGCGGTGTGGTGATTATATAGCTTCCTTCTGTCCCCGAAACAAAAGGTTTTGATCACTTCCTTTTTTATTTCAGCAGACCCTCACAAGTGCCTATAAATGACTGACGACGCACAAACTCGATACACACTGAAATTATCAAGCAGCTAAAAAAAAAAAAACAACAGAATATTGCAGAGCTGGGTTGCATGAGCACTTTAGTCACGACTCCCTTTTCTCATTCATAACATGTACAACATTATGGGTAAAAAGTAAAAGTGACGGCTGTCTCATGAACTTTCACGTCGTAAGGGAGATGGGGTGTCGTTAGGACGGTGTACATCGATCTCCTGTTCCTCGCTGTCTTACCTTCCCTAACCTATCGGGTCAATCAGGTACCCATTGTCAGCTCGGAGAACAATCAGGTACCCATTCTCAGCTCGGAGAACGCGGGGAAGTGTCATGCGGCACACGGGTATCGAACCCGCCTGCGGCTGCGCCCTCAGGTTCGAAGACTTGCGCGCATAACCACTCAGCCGTCCGCTTCCTCTTGCACTTATCGAGTCAGAATTAGATATTTAAAAAAAATCATGCAGCCTTGAAGTATGCGGCTGAAATGTTAATGATGAGATTAAACTAAATTATGGTAGGTATAGCTATGCGATGGTAGAGGGGCGGCGTTTCTGTGTCGCAGCGATTTCGCACTATGGGGACGGGGTGGGGGTTAGGATAGGCGGGTGGTGATGGAGTCTATTTACTAAGCTCTGCACTAAAAACAAAAAACAAAACAAAACAAAAAAAAATTACCAGAATTGCAAGAATTTGTGCAGACCCGTCAACATGACAGAGTGGTCACAGATAATTTAATCGACTAAATACATTTATCATCGTTTCCTTTTGACCAAAGCTCCTTTGAGTTATAGGTGTTTAGATCTTTTTCAGCAATCCAAAACAGCATCGCAGAGATTTTGTGGCAATGCTTGTAAAAAGAGGCTGTTTTATTGTAGCTTGTGACGACTGGGTTGCTTATCACAATGAAACGCAGGATGTGATGGGGAAGTAAAACCCTAAATAGATCAATGGTTAAATAAGTTGGTGGTCTCCCCTTGCCTGCGGCAAGAAACCAACGGCATCAGCAAAATGTCAGAAACGAAAATACGACAGAATTTTTAGTTTTGACACCAGTTGGTTGTGCTGCTATTGTGTAGCCAAGCAAGATCTTAACACACCAGTGTCCAACGTGTGTACTAAAATTGAAGGGCTCTGAGAAAAGTACGGAAATTTAAATGATCTATTTGACCTCTAAAATTAATTCCAACAATCCCTACCCTCTCACGAACCAAAAAAAAAAAAAAAGATAACAGCTAGGATTACTCCACCTAGAGAATTTGTCTTTTGTGAGGAAGGGGACAGAGAGCCACTTATTATGTAAATTCGAATATAGATATATGATGAGAGTATTTCTATGAACACTGGTCAGTGCTCAGATTGTTTAAGAGGTGTAGTAAGTTCCAAGTTCTCTTGCACACACTGTTCGACATCCATGAATGCTGTACCAGAATGATCATATGAAAATGGTGCAATGAGGACTGCTTGTTCTCATCAAATGAAAGAGAACACTGCTAACACAATAAATGTATAAGTTTTGCAGAACCACTGTATGGTTTGAAAGATATGAAATATTTACAAGTAGACATATATATACACACCTACATACATTTACTCTGAATCCTCAGTATACAGCAAATACAGAAAACCATTATCACACACCATTTATTGTTAATTGGTATGAAGATAAAGGAACAGGTTCAGTAGAACCTGTAGTTAACAGAACATTTCTTTACTAACAGAGGTATACTGCACTGCTTTGCTTTGCTAATGTAGTTATCAATTCAAATTCTGTTTGTAGATACATTTTCTCAAAAGAAAAACCATTTTTTAACAGTAAGGTGTGATTCTCACCTACCTATTTTTCTCCAACAGCTTTTACTTTCCAGACTACATCAAACATGCATCAAAGAAGGGGGGAGAAAAAAGCAAGGGCAGGGTATGGTGCACTTTTAGATTCCACTTACTCATACCAACATACACACATGCAAGCACACCTGAACAGTGTGCTCACAGAAACAAGGACAGTAGAAAAGAAGTGTGCACCAAGATAGGAAAGGTTTTGTTATAAATTGCAAATCTAACACTATTTCTGCCAACTGTCATTTGTACACTGTATATCAAACCGCACATTTTATTTGTGGACTTATCATTCAAATCCAGAACCTATACAGATTATCTGCATTTCTCAGATCTTTCCTCTATCACATAATTATGAACAGATAAATTACCGAAAAGGATCATGCAGAAATGTTTCAGTCATCACTTTAAAAACTGCTTTTTAAAAAGTGGAATGGAAATGGGAAAACATTACCTTTTAAACAGCCTCGTGAAACCAAACACTTGCTCATTCTTGATCACCACTATGTTAAAGCTAATTTAAATAAGCATATAGATACACTGATATTCCATGAGTTTTATCCTAATGGTAGCTAAGAACTGTACCAGCCAGATGGCTTCCCCTTGCCCCACCCCACCCTTTAGCTTATGCCATTACAATAGTTGAGGAAGAGGGGACCATGAAGAAAAAGTGAGGTTACTTTCTGTTTACTCAGCATTAACCAAAAGAGAAAAATTCAAACTCAATCAAGGAAAGTTCAATCATTGCAAGGATAAGTATCACATCCAGCATGACAAAATATCACTTTCACAAAAAGGCAGTTATTTTCTGTGCCCACATTTTAAGCAACAAATTGACATGATCAGACTGCACAACCCCTAGCACGTGCCAACATGTCCTGCAATGTTGACATATCGACTGGTCTCATTCACTGAATTCCAGGCTATGCTGACTTGCCAACACCTGGTAGAATGGTGGTCAAAGACGACACACAAAAGTCATTCCACAAGCATACATACAAATTCTGTCATGTTCCCAAACTAGTGGAATACTTACACAGCCAGATATCAATCATTCAGTGTTCCTAGTTTCACACAAGTAGCGTTTCGATGTTGTACAGATTATTTTCAGTAGATAACTGAAAAATGAAAAAAGTATTTGACATTTTACTTTAGTGTACTGCTGTTGACCAATCTTTTTCTAGCTGTTATGCACAACTTTAATCACCCACATGTTCACATCGGATCAGGCACAGCACTCAGATATGCTTACATTGTCATAAACTTTACACTATTAACAGCAATGTCTATACATCAACATGTTCAACCCAAAGCTGGGTTCAGTTTCATTAGGTTATTTTCACTGTACAGCTCACACAGTTAATCTGGGTCACAACTGTCTATGCAATGTCTCTAATTATTTACATTTTTCTTTCACATTAAAAAAAACTCAACAGGCAGTCCTCCCACTCACACAATTCAGCAACAATCCCCAGGACATTAAATAGCATACCCTGTCATGAAATCAATTCATCACTTAAAAATTTTCTTGTAACTAGAGTTTATACAGAGCGCCATTCAGGTAAGGAAATCTGGAGGTATAAAAGGAGTGATTTAGTATGTCAGAGGTTATGGTCCTAGAGTTAAAGCATGCAAATGTGTGCAAGTAAATGGCTGGGCATGGCTGCATGGCTATGCGAGTGAAAAACATTTAGGAATGCACCAGAACACAAATGCCAAACATTTTCACATTAAAATCTGTGGAACGACATCTCCTCTCTTCAAATGATGCATCCTCACCTGTTGTCCCTTGAAACATGGCTAGATCATGCCAGAAACTTCATTTAAAAATAACCGTTTATTTCAGTTCATCAAGTCTTACAATGACTGCAAAGTGCTGGCTGCGATCAGCCAATTTTCTCCCTTGGTCTGAAAAATATGATGCCCCTTTGCAAAGTGTAGCTGACATTATGTCCCTTGGTCTAAATACCTCTGTATAAAGTGATGCGGCTAACATTATTTCCCTTGGTCTAAAGTATGTGATAACATTGCATACAGTGAAGCGACTGAAGCCGACTTGCTGGCCCGCTTACATCGACAATTGTTGGGGGAATGGGATGGAGGAGACTGGAGAAATGAACTCTTACATGAGATACATACTCTATACACAACTGCATCAGGCAGTTTATATAAGAACAAATATGTAGGCAAGAACATAACCCATACTCATCCACCTACCCTCTACACAACTGCCATCAATCTCATGCATTTCCACAAAACAAAAATGGAGCCGTCACTGCTGTGGTTTTTTTTTTATCTGAATGACTTACAATATTAACTCCTTCCCCTATAGTGTTCCTGCAAGATCATCTAAAGTAGGTACTGCTCACAAATCTGTTTAATTCTACTGCAACTTCTCATGCAATTTTGTTTAAAATGTCTAACAGACTGTCAACTGATTTTAAGAAATTTATCCCAAAGAAAATGGTCTGTTTTTCTAGCATTTTCTGTTTTTTCTATCTGTGGTCAGCACACACAATTTTAGTGGAATTTTCAAGTTCAAGCCGCATCACATAACAGCTGAAACAGTGAACTTCAGAACCCCATAGATCAGCCGTCTAGCATCAGTAATGTGCATAGTAATGCAGGGTACGCCGACTTCATGGGCAAACAGGAGCAAGCATGGCTACATTGTATTTGATGTACTAATGAAGTTCCAACAGGCAGACTAATAAAATTGTCTCGACACATGGTATTAAATCTGTAGGCTTGCGGTTGCTGAGGGTACTCCACTAAAACCGTGCGTCTATGGTAAAAGAAAGATGCTTCGTTCATGGCACCAAAACTGACAGTGGCTGAAGAAAAGCACAGGCTGTAACCCTTTCAACAACTGCCAATATGCACATAATTTTTTCTTCTTTTTTTTTTTGGAAAGCACCAGTTTCTCCTTTAAAGCAATCTATTACAGGTTGTCTCAAAAATAGTGTAAAATCCATAAGGTTTTGCTCCTTCCTCCTTGCACTGCAGCCCTTCATGGTGAAGTCACAGCCATTTCAAAGATTTTCTGTGTCACGTGCCCAGAAAAATAAATGTGCTTCCTGCCAACCTTAATGACAGGTGTACAAACAAAAAATGTGGTATATGATTTGTGTTCAGTGCACATGCCCTGAGCTTGGAGGAAGCACCAATCACGAAGAAGGAATGGGTGATGATGAAGGCGAGGATGGCGCCGCAGAGCAAGCTGCTGGGGACGAAACTTTATCAGGGATGCTCTTCTTTAGCTCCTGGATCTGCTCTTCTCCAAGAGTTATCTTATCCTCCAGCTCCTGGAGGTCGATGGTCAGCTTTGACTTCATTTTGATGAAGTACGTGGAATCGCTGTGCTCCTCCGACGTCAGGGACTGCTGAAGGAGGGCTGAGACAATTTCTATTCGCTTGTCAATGTCCTCTTTCAGCTGCTTAGCTTCTTCATGCCTGACCTGCAGCTTCTCTCGCTTATCGAGCGTCATTTTCTGCAACACACACACAGAGAACAACAACTGGTTTACCAAATATTAGGACACTCAAGCTCCATATTAATGTATAATGTGCTGTAATGTACTGTATAATATTACTGTATACTGTATAATATCCTTGCAGAAAGCCAATTTTAAACATCAGTAATCTGAAACATTTTTTACGATGACTTTCAAATTGCAGCAGACGCGACAGCAACAATTAAAAAGTTGGTAAACCAATATTTAAATCATCTAAGATGCAGCTATGCATGCAGGTTCTAACATATTAACACTTCCTTCATCCTTGTATACAGACTGCTGAAAAATTGTTGCACATTCAAAATAACTAGCACAAGTATACTAGTTTTGACATCTTTCTAGCCATTAGAAATATTCTAAATGACTCGATCAACATGAAACATTCTTAATCTCAAATGTCTTTGTTCTTAAAGAAATTCTCTAGTCTCTCTATAGATTCATATAACAACCCTCTGTATTAAAAAAAAGTTCTTCCTAGTACAAAAAATATGCTCACAGACTCTTGACATTAAATGTATTATCAGACACAAATGGCAAATCATTTGTTCAGGGCTGCACAGCTTTTCCACCATGATCATGACATGGAACTTTCTTAACATACCTTTAGTTTGGAATCTGCATTCTCTGCCAAAGCCTGAACTGCATTTTCTGCTCGAGCAAGCTGCCCAGACAAGTTGAGAAGCAGTCGTACAATCTTCTCCAGATCATCAACCACACTGCGAAACTTATCACTTGCACTGCTGCATTTTGCCTCCACCGTCCCTTGAACCTGCAAAGTTGACCCAAAAGTATCATATACTTGCCCAGTTGGGAAAGCTGTCCAATATTTTTGTCCGACTAATTTTAACTTGGTTCCGGCAATCAAGCCCTGAACACTGTGCGTATATATATACAGAGTTTGGTTCGATATACTCTCTGGATCAAAATTAGCATGGATAACAAGAGCAAGCTTATAAATAGATCATGCTTGTAATGTGGTATGCACTGTATTTTCACAAAGCCATCTTTCCTGCACACCCTTCTTTTTTTGCAAACATTTCATGAAGTACATATGGAGTATAAAACTGTGGTTTAAGTCTTAAAAGGCACTCGGGGGCCTGGACAGCTCAGTTGGTAGAGCTGCGGACTAGCGGGTGGAAGGTTGCTGGTTCGAATCCTGGTGTGGCCAAAGATTATTTCCTGGAGTTAAACATTGTGCAAACTCCATTCGACCATCTCCCCGCACATTAAACTGTCTGTTAGCACTGGCCATCTTACTGCAGCCATCAGTCTGGTGGTTCTTTCAGTGCAAAGATTACTAATAGGATCCCCACCCCCAATAGTGCAAAATCACCGCAAGGTGGAAGCATTGTCCTTCTAAATAACCAACCAACCAACCTAAAAGGCACTGGGGGGTGGGGGGATGGACGGTACAGTGTAATTTTCTGGGTGGAAGGGGGAGAAAATATCACAGAAACTTTAAAACTGACCCGGCATCAGTTAATCTACAGATGTCAGTTCAAAGTTTATTACTTATGAGAAAAGTATCTACACATGCATGGTTTTACTTATAATATGGAACCATACCCTCTTCCCTAGTCTGTTGTTCTCAGCGATCTCCTCATGCAGATATTTTCGCTCTTCCTTCAATGCCTCCAATTTCTTGTACAATTTTTCTATTAGCTCCTCCTGTAGAAAGAGATCAAGCATAGTAAATGCACTGCCCTCCTCATACCAGTCATCTATATGTGTAAGGATGGCAAAAAAGTAAACCACAGGTTAGCATACAGATATCTGCTAATAAAGGAATCTATAACAAGTAATCCTGTAGAAACCTTTAACTATTAGCAAGAGAAATTAAAAGATGTTACCTTCTGCTTGATTAATGCCTCACTGTCCTGGATGTTCCTAGTAAGGTCTTTTGATGCCTCCTCATTTTTCCGCCACTCCATCTGTAGCACCGCTTTGTTGGCAGACATGAAGTATTCCCTTGGCAGTGAATTCCTTGAGGACATAAATCCATTCCAACATCAAATTATCATTTAACCATTCAACTTGATATAAAATGGAATTATTTTCATTCAGCTTGAAAAAGTGCTGCAATGGATAGAGAGAAAAAAAATTGATGTCCATGAAGATGGTATTTCCTACAGTACCACCACTGCCAATATCACTGTCAGTACCAGATCTCTGACATATCTAAGTCTGAAACTTTTTTAAAAAAACTAAATCACATTTGTTTTCCTGGTGTATGAACTTTCACCAAACTAATAAAGAGGGTGAACTGAATCTGTAACAGGTAGCCAAATATTATCAAAGAAATCTCAATGCTGGTATAAACACTTGTTATGGGCATACCAGTAGCAGGAAGGATTAACACCAAGGTCCCTCTCCCCAGTGGCCTGTGGCGGGATGTTGAGCTGGGAGGTGGGGTGGGAGGGGAGGCGACATTTTAAGATATTTCTAGGTAGTAATATGCTCCTATTACCTTTCCTTCCCACATCGCTCACCACCAACAGTTAAAAACTCTGTGTACTTAGCTGCTTGATGATCCATGTGCTTATGCAACTTATTTAAGAAAGTTGTGCCTGTTGCAATGTGAAGGTAAAAAGTAAAAAAAAAACCACCAAAAAACAGCACATAACACAATCGATTCTTAGTAAAATGTATCTATAATAGTTTCAGCAAGACAGAAAAGACATAATGCTTCCCTTCTTTCATAATGTAAAAATAATCTTAAATCCCCACTCCTATAACAACAAACATTAAGTTCTATCAAGATGTTCTTTAAAATATGAAATGTGTTTTTTCTCATTGCAGCATAGCAAGCTGGACATTCTTGGATCAACTGCAGAGTTAGCTGAGCTTCCAAATAAGATGGAGGGGTTAGACAAGTTTGCTGTAAGGGAGAAGAGGTGAGATTTTTTTTAAAAAAACAGCGAAAACCCTAGTTTATGCTAAAATTATTTTCATTGTAATCTTATGTCTTTTCTGTCCCTGGGTGCTGGCAAAGCCCTTGCTTTTCGCAGGCAACCTTGTCAGAACATGCATACAGACATGCACATCTATGTTGCCCACCTCCCCACACACCTTTTTCTCTCCCCCAAACATTGAGTCCCCCAGCCCCTTCTGTGTCTCCCCTACCCCACCTATTTCTCTCTGTTTCTCGCTGNCCCCCCCCCCCCCCCCCTCACACACACACACACAATACTCCACAGCTTTCGAAGTCTAATAATACACATGCACTCACACGCATGCACATGCCTGCGCCCACACACCTGTGTGCATGCAGCTGTACATTCTCAAGAAAAAAATACCCACTAAGTGCCACAGAGCTAATTAAAAGCAACAAGAAAAGCATCTGTGGAATTATTTTGTTATCTGGGCCCTGTTCCAAGGAATGACTGTATAAAGCATACATAATCCATTGTGCTGAAGCAATCTCTTGTACACTATCTGCAGCTCTTTTTTGGTTCTGTGCCCATTCTCGTTTGACTGCCAGCCACCTCTGTACTATTTTTAACCTGATAGGTGAGCACGCATGAACGTGTGTCTAAAAATCGCATGTGTGAACAAAAGCATTTTCACATGCACACAGAAGAGAACAGTGGCTTACAGAAATAATCACCATTTCTTTTCTGTAGCTTGCATCTATATCATGTTCAAAGAGTAAGGATTCAATAGCTCCATACCCCGACCCCCTCTTTCTTATCTCCAAACTTCTAAGTTGGGAATTTTCATGAATAAAGGTTTGGCACACACATTCCAACACCTTCATCTGCAGTCGTTCACAAAGGAACTGAACACAGAACCATCTGGGTTGCACTTCAAAGCTTCCTTCTATCATTCTGCAGGTAACAACTTACTGTTGCAATCATCTTATCAGTCTCATTCTACAGCCATCCAAGAAAAACTCATCAACTTGGCTCTGCCAGTTTGCTGTCAGTATTACTATCTTGTTCTGAAAGACCCTAGATGTTCAACACCGAGATGTTTATCAAAAAGAACACCCACCTCCAGGAAAGAAAAAAACCAGTAACTGTTAAAGGATAGTCAATACTATTAACTTTTTGATTTGCTTGCAGTTACATCTGCACAAAGCAGCTGTAAAGGCTGCCTACATGCAAGAACACCCCTGCACATAACATCTGTTCACAGGTGATTAACAGTGCTTACAGGGCAAAGGTGTGACATCACTCAGCACTGTAAGCCCTATGTGTGTGTGTGTGTGAAATCTTAGTAACATTTCCAGGATGAGTCACAAGTTGCTGCAAGTCCATATGATCACAATGCAGGGACTATAATGTGCAAAACAACCTAAAGAAAGTCTGCATCCACCTCTCTTCTATCTACAGGCTAATCCATGCTGGCTCGAAGGGGATGGGGGGGTACCCAAGAGGGGTGAGGGGGATTTTTAATCTGTTACACACCCACTTTGTTCAAAAATAGCACCAGTTACCTCCTCACCCTCTCTTCTGGCAAACACCAACAAGAGGTGTCACTATCTGCTGTTCCATAAAAAAAATCATGTGTTTCTCCTCAAGTAACCTGACTTCTGTGCTGTCTGTCTGGGAAACAAAGACATCTTGGTCCTTTCAGGCATTTTTTCCCAAGGAAGTTCTGCATACCATAGTCTCACCTTCCTAAACCACATCAATCCCCCAAGGCCCCCAACCCCTATGCAAGAACGCATACTTCTGTATCCCCCTACAACTTGTGGCACTCCCCTTTTAACAGAACGCGCACAACACGGTTTCAAACCTACTGCTTTCTTACAATCCTACATCTCCCCTCAAACTCTACAGCCCGGTCCACCGCCAGATCCCTTTATCTGCTTCACCCCGAAGCTGAACGGAAAGGTTCGGGGGAAATGGAGTTGATTTGCGACAGGTCAGCGTGTGCCTCTACACCACTAGTGTGCCAGGATGTTCCTAACCTACAGGCACACACTCAAATGCGAGCGCGCACCCCATACCTCTTCCACACATACAGCGAGCGAGCGCAATAGAGAACTTTCTGTGTGCTTCGATACACCCCTCTGCAGCACACTTTACACACCTCGCGGCCTGCTATTCTGTGCTAATGACACCGTATCCCTATCTGCAAAATATCTGACCTTCCGCATCAATGTTTTCCAAGTACATTTTGGACACCTCACCCCACACCCACCTTCAAAATTATTTTGCGAAGACCAGCTTTCGGAGAAACCGTGCTACGAGCTGTAAAATATCTGCAAAATATCTGACCGTCCGCATCAATGTTTTCCAAGTACATTTTGGACACCTCACCCCACCCCCACCTTCAAAATCATTTTGCGAAGACCAGCTTTCGGAGAAACCGTGCTATGAGCTGTAAACCCTGCCCAGCAAACAATTATGTGCTGCTGCTGTGAGTGCAGTGTATCGTATGCCATTGTGCGCGCGATTAAACCTCGACTTAGCTGTCCACTGGGGAAAACCCTACAAACTCACACAGAACAAGCAGAGTTTGTAGGGATAGGAACACATACGAGGGTAATTAATGATGTCAGAGCCCATACAGCCAACCCTTAGCCATCGCTCACACTCGTGTCGCCACAGGTCAGATACAGAGTGAAATATCAATGTCTTACTTTTTCTGACCGCCGTCCACGGCTTTGTTCTCCTCGTCGGCCGCTACCGGCACGTTCGGGGGGTGGGATGGTGACCTGGTGCCTGATGTCGAAGGGGAGGGAGTCGCAGGCGAAGGAGAGGGAGGCGCGCTTCGTTTCAGGCTGCCGTCCAGGTCGGCAAACAGCCCCTGGATGTATTTCATGCGCGTGCTGGCCGCGTCGGTGCTCAGCACGTCCGACAGCTTTTTCTCGCTGTCCGCCACCTCGCGGGCCAGCTCCAGCGCCTTCTGGTCGCACTCCAGCTCCTCTTGCGATGGTTGTCGTCCGTGGCTGGCCGACTTGTCGTCACCGGCCCCTCTCACCGTTGTCTCCCCGTCACTGTCAGCTTCTGGTCGCGCGACAGGGAAGCTGCCCTCCGACTGGCGTCGGGGTGACTCTCTGGCCGAGAAGCGGGGTGTTGGAATGGGTGGCGGGGGAGCGCTTTCCCGTCTGTTGTAGACGGCAGGGGCTGCTCTGGAACTGTTCCCAGCCCCGCTGACGTTTTTCTGGTGATTTGCTTCTCGACTCGGCAAGGGAGGGGAGACCTCGTCGGCGTGCGAATTCGGTTTGGTACTGACGAGCTTGTCGGACACCTCCCCTGGCCGGGTGCGCTCCGGATGCGCACGCGCAGAGAGGCTGTCGGCGTGTGGGGTGGCCGAGCTGCTTGGCGGGTGCAAGGTGGTGCTGGGGTCAGGGTCCTGCACGCTCGCTTGCTCGCCGACACCGCTTCTCCTGCTGCTGACGCTGTCCCCAGCTGAGGCCCCGACATGATGCGTAGCTTCGAAAGGCACGACGTTGGCCCACCGGTGGCTGGGACTGGCCATGCGATTGGGCGAGGACGCCACACTCGTGGTGCTGGTCCCCGACGTGAAGGACCCCTTACTCTCCAGCTTGCTTGGGTAGTCCGCCACTGGCCGATTCTGCTGCTGCTGTTGTGGCTGTTGCAATGATGCGGTCGCGACCACCGCACCCACGGCAGTCCCGCCAGCAACATGCCTGTGTCCTTCATCTGGCCACCCCTTGATCTGAGAGTGCGGTGCAGCGGCATATGGTTGTGCGGCGAAAGTGCTGCTGCTGCTGCCGCTGCTTTTTGCTGTCTGGGGATGTGACTGGGGAGACTGCGTTCGCTGATGGGGATATCGAGACTGAAGAGGCTGCGGCCCTCCCGTTACCTTGGTGACGCCGCGCCCGGCCGGACTGCTGTCGGCTTTGAACGCTGGAACGTTGCTAGGGCGATCTGGGGGCAGAGGTCTGTCAGGTGGACTCGGGTCACCCAGCCCGCCGCCTCCACTGAGGGCAGCGCTACGAAAGGTGTCATGACGACTGCCGGTCGGCAAGTGGGTCTCACTGTTCCAGCTCTGGCTGCCCAACCGTCTGTCGTTGAAGGCGTTGCTGGCGTCGGTGCCCTCACTCTGGCCGCCGCTGTCCTGTCGGATAACGGCGGCTGATGAACTGCGCTTGTAAATGCCCACCTGACGGCTGCTGCGGTTCTTGTAGGCACCATACGAGTCATCTGCGTACCTGAAGACAAAACAAGTTCGCGCTTAAGCACATTGTGAATAATTGACCTGCATGTGCATGCGATGTAAGTCTAATGCCATTTCTCCAACACTCACCTACCATCCAATCCGTATGCGACGGTCGAGATTAAAATTACTCAACTACAGTGGGTTATGACGGACCATAGCGAAGTAACACTGTTTTCAGACTGACAGAAACTCAGAATGGTTACGGCCACGGTGTTTCTAACTTTCTTCAGTGGTTATATGTCCAAAACTGCTAAGGTGAATTAGCATAAGCTGGAGGAAATCGTTAACCTGGACTTCTACAGACAGACTGCACATTCACGATTATCAAAACAAGCCCCAAATATATTTAGATAGCTAGATGTATCAACTTGTAAAAGCCAACCTGATATTCCCCCCACCCCCAACTAATTTAGACTGAACTAGCTGCATTATCTTTTAAAAGCCGTCATGATATCCCCTAACCCTCATCCCCAACCTCGTCGCTCGGTAATGGCAGTTCGCATTCGTTTGACGTGTGTCACGGCATATTTGAAACCTCATAACAGTGCAGCGCTGTAAGGTAAACCATGGACTGACACAGCTAGCCCTGGGAACGAAAAAATACGCTATGCTGGATTTTTTTTAATGTGACAATGAACATTAGACAAAAAAGGCTTTCACTATGCACCTACTAAAGCAGTTAAGCCCTTCGCTAGCGCCATGGTAGAAGACTGTGTAAGCAAGGCAATATAGAGGACAATAGCTCTGCTTGTTGCAGAATGACACAGGGATAGGTCACTTACAGCAACTGCACAAAACTGCGCACGCAAGATAAAGCACTCAGCGATTAAAGCAGGGCAGATAACCCAATGCGCCCGCAAAGGTCATGACAACGATGCATGGAACAAAATAGGTTTCGCACTGGCTTTTGCAAGCACACCAATTTGACTGAACTATTTTTCCCAACTATGCAGCCAGTGTTGTGCAATTTTTCTCTCAACTAAGTATACAACCAATTTTGAACGATATTTTTATTACGTAGATATTTCATGAACGTGTGTAGTGATAATTAAGGTTGCTACTGCAACAATTAACAAATTATTGTTATTAAGGCTGGGATTACAACAAATAACAGACTATTGTAGTGACACAATGAACACTGTCAATGCTATGCTTACCAGAAACCCTAAACGTCCTGCTTGGATATACTGTGCGCCATAAAAGAGCCACATCGCATTAAGACCAAACACAAATTTTCGATGGCTCACAAAAGGAACACGTAATAGAAAAAAATAATCCATTCACATCCACACTTTTTTTCATCCTACACGAAACATACTTGACGCCCAAATACCTGTTTCTTTAAATGTCATTCTGTTACGTAAAGTAGGGGGAAAAGTTGAGTAATGAAGTCTCATGTATCTCACTTCCAAGCACTCCCACAGTCAGTGCCAAAAAAGCGAAGATTTTCTGACTCACTGCACAAAGGGCAGCGTACAGGACAACCACAAGCAATTAGAATCAATTAAAAGCCTTTTTGATTAGCGTATCTCCTCCCTGCTATTCCAGCCCGACTTTCAAGAGTCATTCGAGTCTAGTTTTTGTTTTAAAGTGGAGGTGCCGATAACATGCAATACAATGAATCTATACTACATTTTACTGGCTTCCTCTGCAAATTAGTTTCAGACCTTCATCGATCAAGATCGTTGTTTAGCAGGTTTGCATTATCTGGGGTGTTGCTACGGTTCCCAAAGGGCGAACGAAATTCTTTGTCTTCACGCCGACTTCCATCCACAATCCTAAAGGCTGTTTTATTATGGACAATAATCGACGTTTTCGCTGGGGTGGGGTGATTGTGGAGGGTTGCGGCAGCAAAATTCCTCGACAACTTATTCCCATAGTTTGACAAAATAACTGGCACGATATCAGAAATTATGTCTTGCCTTCTTTCTCCTACACCCCACCCCCACCGTCCGTCTTCACCCCTCCTTTAGGTCTTGTGCATGCAAAGTCTTGGCGACAGCTTTGTCCAGCCAGAGGAGTTCACTCCATCAGTGTTACTCTTATTCCCCTTGATCTTCCCCCCTGCACAAGATGTCGGGATTCGTCATTATCTACACTTTGTTCATGGAGTGGCTGGGATTTTATAAGCTGCTGTCATTTAAAACCTTTATTTAATCTTCACTTTTGGTGATGCCTCTCCTCTGGCAAGTATTCACCCGTCAAACCCGAGGCGGGCCAAAATATGGCTAAACGTGCAATTAATCCATCCAATCTTGGGAGTTAATTTATCTACACTTTATATAACAATAAAAAAGCAATTTATTATCTGTCTTCAACCATGGCATGACGAATGCGAAGATCAAATGCATAAATCTGATAAGCTCTGCAGTTTTTAAACGCCGGTCTTCCACATTACAGGGCAAGTTAACACGTTACTGTCATCGTTGTCAACCGAAAGTATGAAATGCTTCGTATATCCGACCGTAAGTGCGCTATTATTTGCATATTCTTCCTTCCTAATATTAGACTGGATTGTTTTGTTTAAAGTGGTCAGCAATTAAGCAATGGGTGGATGGGAGGTAAACGGGGTACCTGGAAAAACCTAGCCTTATTACTAGTTGTCGCATGCTCAGTGTTTCCCATATTAAAGGCCAGTAAAACCAAAGGGATGGGAGGGGGTGTTTGTTGCTTTACGTCTCGGCGCAATCTAGGTGCATATCAGGACTGTGTTGCCTAGAGAAAGTTTACGTGCTGCCACACTTGGGACTGCTGTCGCAACACAGGCTTCAGTCACATACTGACACCGGGCTAACCAGTCCTAGTACTGTTCCCTATAGTGCCAGGCGTCTGGCAGGGCAGCTACTAAATCGCCAATTTTTAAGTCTTAGGTACGTCTCGGCCGGGGCACGAAACACCGCCCTCCCGCCTCTGAACCGGACGCCTTAACCACTAGACCACCAAGGCGGGGGTGTTGAAAACCAAGGGACCACGAACGCTGTGTCAATGCCATAACAAGGCAAGAATAGAGATGACAGAAACAGAAACTTCCTGAGAACGTCACACAGTTTAACAAAAGCAGCCACTTCTCCCTCCACGGTCACATCCCCAGGAATTAGTTAATTAGCACGCCATATTTGTGTTCCGGAGACCGTCTGTTAAAGAGACTGTTGGTCCACAGCTGTGTTCTTTTATCAAACTGAAAAAAGTAAGTCTGCTTGGCGTTCGTTATCCCCGAAGCACAGGAAGTTTCGTGGTCTGACTTTTGGTTGTGCTGTTGGGGATGCGTTCGGGGAGGGGGTGTGTGTGTCAGAGGTATCTTTAACAGCACAACCACATTCCAGAGGGATACAGTACACGTTTCCAAATTCCTGCCTTAAATCTTTTGACCATCTATGAAACTTCGTTCACATATTTCGAAGTTTAGGCAAGGATGCACGCTGACCAAAAAGTAGGGTGTTAAAACTTTGACCGAGCTGTGTCGTGATGAAAATACATATTTACGCCTCTAAAACGTGTTCTCGGAGAAAACAACTTGATAAATAAATCAAGTTCAGCAAGCTGAACAATTGAATGGCCCAACAAGTTCTCACCTTGCCACCACTCACCACCCTCACCCAACTCTCCTCGAGCTCTGTGCGTGCACATGCGCCCGACTGTGAATGAGTGGGAGGAACAGAGGAACATGTGCTAGGATATCCTATATGGTATTACGAAAAAAAAATGAAACTGGTGGGAGAAATCAGACGGCGAACTATTTCTGTCGCCTTTCCAGCAACGCTATCTGCAGGATGCCACGATACCAACAGCTGTTAATTCTGGTGGCGCTCTTATCGCTTCACTTTTCCCGATAACGTAAAAAGACCCCTCGCTAATAATTATATCTGAACTTATTTTATGAAAACTACACGTGCCTTAAAATATATTTTTACTAAAACCCCTGTGCATAGAATATCATGTACTTTTGTTTGGAGGGGAGTGGGGATAGAGGGGTCTGACGTGTTGGACAGGTGTACAGCTGCGTTATCTGCTGCTTGAACTTGAGCTGCCGTCAAGGAAATCCTGCAGGCCACAGAAATGTAACCAATCACTTTAACGCGATCACGAGACCCTCTTGCTGCCACTTACTTGAGTTTCCAGCGCTGGCACGCGTACATCACCAGGGGATTGGACAAGTCGGCTCCGCTACTACCAAGGCCACGACGCTTTGATTCATCGCCATCAGAGTGCGATTCACTTTCTGCGCCGCAGTGCTTGCCCATGAAGATCAGTCGCTATGTCATCTGTCTGGTAAGTTCTAGGTTTTAGGAACTGTTGGCTAAAATTGCCTCAGCACCCTTATCGATCAGCCAGCACGACCTGTGTCCGTAAGCGCTTAAGAACTAAATTTTTGTGCATCGAACGGGTTGTTGGAGAACATGCATATTCTCGGCACAAGGAAAGAGAGGGGTCTGATGTCTCTTCTTTGGCACAGAAATTCTTAAACCTTTTATCATAGATCAAAGCTGGTTCACTGCGATGTGCTGCATCCCAACATTTCTGCCAAGGAAGCTCTCAGGTGACGTCATCCAAGTTTTCGGCCAACACCTACGACAGCCAGGAGCTGGAGTATGTACCTCCTTCAACAAACAGCTTCTCCCGCACACTTGAAACTGTAGACACCGAAGCGAAGCACAGTTGCAAAGTCTAGAGACGGGCAGTCTGCAGTGACCTCATAAACTCCATACGACAGAATCGGAAGACCTTTTGAAGGCATTAAGGGACAGGTAAAATAAGTGGGTCGTATTCACGCAGGGACAAACACCAGCAGTTCTCAAGCCGCCTGTTGTTAGTTGGTTCATCTGCGTACACCAAGCATTGCGATTCTCTTCGTCCTAGTTGCAAATACTTTTCATATAACATTCCAAACGACGACGCCTTCACCAGCATTAATGAACAATACGTCCGGCTGATGTTATTTTCCTTCACACAGTAACTTAAGAGGAGTGTGGCGAGTGTTCGAAAGGGGTATGGGCCAGGCCTTCTCTTAGTCTGGCAGAATGTAAAAAATTCAAGCTTAACCTGGTTCTATAGACGTAAACAAGGGAACGGTCTATTTAATCCAGCCGAAGAAAACGAAAATGGTCTGTCAACATCAACATCGCCGAAAAGCTGTGGCAATGAACACGCAACAGCTCCCTACTAGCTGAGCTGAAAATAACACCTAGCGTGCCTGCAATCAACTATCAGTCAAAAAAAAACCAGGGGTGGGGTGAAAAGAACACCCCGTGCTGTTACAGCAATTACTGCACCATGGCCAACATACTACACAATATGGGTATGACGCATCCTTAGCTTTGGAGACGGCGGTACGCCAATGCACTGTCAGCGGAGCTGTGTATGCCGACTGCAGACACCGCTCCCCTCTCCTTGAGGCCCGCCTGCACACACACAAGGACACGAAGGTGCCGGGCGCCAGTATACGAACTCAAGTCGCTAAGGACACTCGCTGCTCATATACACCCATCCACACCAGGCCTCATGCAGCTCTCTTCCTCCTGTGTCCTGAGAGTGGGGTATGACGTATCTGTACACTAGTGTAACCCTGATGGCCTCCTTCACTCAGCCTCGTCGCGCAGCAACGCGGTGAAGGCAATACGGCAAAATGCTACCGGACCATCTGGTATCCCCTCCCGCGTGCGCACGTGAATCCCTTGTAAACAAGCCAATAAACGTTGATGTGATGTGGATCGAACTGACCGGCATACTCGTGTTCACATGCGCAGCTTCTACCCTCCTCCACAATGCACTCCACTCTTGTCGTCAATCCATCTACTCTGCTGGAACAGTCTTCATTCCAATTCATCCGCATTACTCTCCGAAAACAAGTGATCCCGCGAAGCTTGCAAACACGAAAGCTGAAGTGTTGAAACAATTTCACCTAGATGGCTGACGCATTTCAACTGGCGCTTCCAGGGATAACCATGTTCGTCTCATATGTGAAGCCTGACTGAATGCTTGCAACATTGTATCCCACAAATGGTTCAGCGATTGTTATCTGGGAGCTGTTCGTACGTCATCTACGAGCCGCGCACTGCTTTCTCGGATCACTGTCGGCCCCGCCGTTTGTACTACTGCCATATGTATCCGCGCGCATGCAAAGCCTCCAACTTCTGACAGCCCAAAGCTTCAAAGACTTGAGGCATTTTTTTCCCCTCCTGCGTCCCCTCTCGCCTGACTACGTAAGCGCGCCAAAGCCAGCTTCAAACTGGATGGCTGAGCCGCGACGCACGTGCTGAGATTCGAAATGCGTGCCTGGCGCTAACCCCAGCCGATGCACGTACATCGCCGTACACCCGACAGCTGTGTACACGCGCTCATGTTTCCTCCTCTCTTCTCCGCAGTGTTAACCGCATTGTGCGCGAACGCTGCCTATACGCCACGCAACAGACTAGGATAGTGATGGAGAAAAAAAAAAGAGGAAAGCCTGCGCTGCAGCCAGCCCCGAGGTGGTCCGAAACTGTAAAAAGGTACCTGCAAGCTATTCACGACGTTATCGCAAGGCGGTAGCTGCAGTCTGATTTCGGAGGATTCATTTGCATGCGATTTGAAAAAAAAAATTGGATGCTGGATCACACCCTGAAACGCGAATAGTAGGTCACTCGGGTCGGCTACGACCGGCATATACCTGTACCTGGCAAGTTTCCCCACAGCCCCTCTCAGTCCTAATGCGCGCGTGCATGTGTTTGAGGGTATAATCATCTGCGCTAGGTGCCTATACAAGTGTGGAATACGTGCCAACACCTTCCGCTGTACAACTTCGTATGTGCCGTTAGCACGGCCAGTTTATATGCGAGTGAGACAAAAACCCATCTAGGGGCTTACAACTAACTGAAGAGATATGTTGAAAGTAACCCAGACCTGCTACCCGCTAAGTGTATTGACAGTATTGTCAACAACCCTAAACCAGATTTCGAGACTTCCGACTTCTTTCCTTAGATCACTTCTGCCCCAGCCCGGTTTAGCTTTTTATAGCAGCCATGTTTTTAAAATACACCAGGGCCCGTATGCAAGAAAACCGGAATATATTTCTTATTCCAGAATAGCCGCCAATACAGAAAAAGTTCCTGGAATTTCCCACGCACGAACCCGAATAGCTTTTCCCTCGGTATTCGGTTATTCAGTCGTACCAGGAGGGAAAAGCTTGATTCCAAGTTAGCTAAAACCACGCTTTAAGAGAGAAAAAAATCTATCCGGGAATAAAATTGGTAGCGTTTACATGCATACGGGGCCAGGTTTTGGCTGTGGATGGAAAGGTGCCCATATGCCACATACAGAATCTTTCTTTCTTGTACGAGTAGTTCTGCGTCGCGTGGAAACGTGTGTGTGCACGTGTCTGGTGTGAGAGAATGGGTGTGCGCGTCCAGAGGGAAGGTGGGGACAGATATGCAGCGCCAGTGAGAGAGTGGAGCTGACAAGCGACCTAAACACTTGATCATATTTAATGTTGAAAACTGACGGTAGTGAATGACGAAAAAGGAGGAAATGCTAAATCTATACGTCTGCGATGTGACTGCACGCACTAGTCTCATTTATCACAACGGCACTGGAGTGAAGATAGCTAAGCTGGGATGGGGGGAGATGGAGTGTGGAGAATACAAGTGTCGGAGTAAGCAGCAGATTTGATCTTACCTGTCATCTCCTAGTTGTTCTTTAGCGGGGCTGCTATTACTGTCGTTCAGCAACTCAGGTGGAGGCGGCGGTAAATCCCCGGGGTCAACTACCAGAGTGTGCTCGCTGACCTTCTGTGAATGCGAAGGCGACATGTCCGGCTGTCTCTGGCCAATTGTAGGCATTCTGTCATCCTTTGCTTTATCGGTCTGCGAAAAGATGCGAGTATCTGAGGCACTTCTTTCTCTTGTGGGTTCCTGCGGGGAAGGAGAAACAAGAGCCTCGTTCTGGTGTGTTGTGTGTCCATCTGACCGACTTCTGTCTCTCGGGGTCAGCACGTCCCCCTTGTGAACTGAACCATCAGCCTTGTGACTAGGCGTGTGCTGCTCTGCCAACGAAGGCATGCGTGTCTTTTCCGACACTTGTGCAACAGCACCAGAAACTGATCTGGAATCTCGCTCTGAACAAGATGGGTGGCTTGCATCTTTGTGCGGAGATGACAGGGAAGGGGAGGAGGTTGTCTCGGAGGCAGAAGAGGCGTCCCGAAGCTCCGCGGAGCTCAACACGAACGAGGCGGAGGAAGACGTGGAAGCCGTCTGCCGCGACACGGCCCCCTGCCCCGGCTGCGTGGCCTCTTGCGCGACCATGGGCTCCCGCTTGTACGACGTCGACAGGCCCATCTGCGTCCTCGAGTGAATCACGCTCATGCTGGACGGAACTGCTCCACCAGCTGGTCCTCTCTGACCAGACAACTTCATGGCTTGTTTGCGCAGCTGAGCCGCGTATGCGTCCTCGCGCGGGGAGTTGCTTTCCCAGTGGTTGACCAAGCTCTTAACGCAACGCCGGGCCTCCTCAGCGCTACCGTCTTCATCTTTCACGGGTGCTGGAGCGGGGGACGTGTGGTGTGCTTCCTCACTGCTGCCAGGTTTCTGCGAAAAACCTCGCGGAGGAAGAGCAGGCGGTACGTGTGGCTCTGGACTTGGAGTTCGTGGCGGTGGTGGCGGAGGTCGCCTTTGTAAGGAAGACGATAAGTTCTGGTAAGAAGGCGAGCCAATGACGCTGGACTCCATATCCGATCTGAAAACCACATTATCAAAACATAAATTGCTCTTCTCTAATAGGTCGAAGCAATTAACGCACACGAACAGCATGTCATACGTATATACCCAGGTGTGTCCCATGAAGCTATCATGACACTGAACTAAATATAATGCAGTAAGAGCTAAAATGACACAAATTAAGCTAATCCCATCGTCAAAAAGAATGAGCCAAACTACGTCTTCCCCTGATAAAAAAAAACAACCAAAAAAAGTATCATGCACGCCTGCTTAAAAATCAACTCAGTATTTACACAAAGTATGCGCCAGTGTCCTGAACCTTTTTCTTCACGTGGGCTTAGTTTCTCTTGTGAGAAACGTTGAACAGAGAAAACACTTCCCAAACTTCATAATCATTTTCCGAACACTACACAGATTTGAATGGATGAAACACTGACGTGAAACTCATTTGTAGTGTCAGCGTAAAGACGGACAGAATAAATCTGCGGCTGTGCAGTGTTCAGTGGTCCGCTAAATTTTACAGTGAAGACTATGACATATATTCTAAATAAGAATGACATCCTTTTTGAGACAATGTATTTTAGGGTGAAAAAAGGAAAATGCTTTGGTATAATCTACAAAAAGACGTACCATTCTTTCTGAATGTCTACAGCTGAAGATGAACGCCTGACGTAAATTAACTATGCTTACCAACTTACAAATGCACATACATAGTCCATGTTCTCCACCACGACAAATCTTGTGTGTAAAATAAAAATGGGCTGTTTAAGTCCCGTAAATGATTGTGAAAAACATTGTAGTAAAAGGAAATCCTTTGAAAGCTTCATCACTGGAGCATGTCTTCTAGTCTGTACACGGTGCTAAAAGTAAAAAGAACATCTTTTTCGTTCCGAGATCGCTTTTCCCCGTCTGCCAATCACACACCACTCACTCGCTCTCCACGTCGGTTTGCAGGCCAGCGTCTCATCAATCCCCAGTCCTCGCCTTTAACAAAAGTCCATCCCCAGAATAATCTTCAAGAAAGTGCCCACTCACAAAAGACATGTTCACGCACACTTCCGTGTCACCTCTATTCCTTCAAGACCCTCTCCGTCTTTCTGCCGAGAGGATAAAGACCTTTGCTGTGGTGGTAGCGAGAAAGAGGACGTGCTTGTTAGAACATGCCTCCTGGCAGATGTCACACTCATAATGCCATCTTCTGTGACAAGAAAAAGTCGCGAAACAGCGAGAAGCTACTGCTCAAGCGAGGAAGCAGTTGTGCAACAGACTGAAAGCGAGAGAGAGAGATCGCTGAATACTGCAAAAGTAAACGTTCTGAAAAAGCGGAGAGTGGCGGATTGACTGAGATCACTCTTAGAATAAATAGGCGACCTTTTACATTGTCCAGCTGCTGACATTAAACTTTGACACACTGAATAAGAAATCCACAGAATCACAATAGATCAAGTACGTCTGTCAAAGTAATGAGAAACTAACCAATTGCTGAAGACGGAGAACTGATATATCTGCAACAAGTCCATCGGATAAAGAACTGAAGCAAATGCTGCTTGGAGCCTAAGTCTTGATAACTGGTGGAACACAACCCCCAACCACCACCATCCCGAAGAACAAAAACATGATGTATATTACTGAGGAAGAAAGTACGACACGCGTACAAGGCTCTTCATCAAACTGAACAAACTGCACTGGGGACAGCACGTAAACTTCATTCCAGATGAAATCCAATCCATTTTGTAAAATTTCTCAGACTTAAATAGGATAAACTAAAAGTAGCATTCACGCACACATGCGCAAAGATCACAAGCCACATTCAGGGACGGATGTTATCACCTAGTAGTCATATCTGTAACAACCCGTACTGCGTCCGCGCTTTAGTTCTCAGCAGAAGTCGTTTCTATAACAGCCTCATTAAAACGCCGTCTGAAGTCAAGGACAGAAGCTCTGCGGGCATCGCCCGATCAATAGTGCCTCGGCTGTTTTGATGTTAGCGCCACTGGCTAACTTCAAAGCCTTTTCTCTCAGGGTGACATACTTTAGAAAGATAGATCTATCAGATGATGATGATGATGATGCCATCATCATCATCAAACACGAAGATAGGAATGGAAGTCTCCGGAAATGGACACATAAAAGTACTAAATTACTCGAGTTACCAACCTCGTGAAAATGTCTTGACAAACTGATGGATAAATTATGAGCTCCGTACTAAAACCTCACATAACCACTGGGTACTCCCCATTTATGAGGCAACTTAATTGGCAATTGCTGTCTAAAATGTGGTACTGAAATGTAAAGTATCTGAAACACCGAGTATATTTTACTTCTACCTGTTCTAGGGTACACGACTAATCTGCCCAACACTGAATAGACTGGAGTGCTTCCCTCGGCAGCAAGACGGACCGATATTTGCCGATCAAAAACTAGTCATTTAATTCGTCAACTTACACTAAAACGAATAGCAGATTCTGTATCATAAACAAATTTGTCGTTACTGAAGCAAACTGAAAATATCCGCAAAATTAAATTTGTCCACACTACTCGAATTTAACTTTCAAAGAACTATTCCAAGTCCCTATTATGTGCATCAGCTGCTATAATAAAATATATAGCTCCCACGAAACACCCTAGCATCCTCAACAATGCACAGAATGCCACCATACAAATATATAAAATTCATCTGGCAAAGACGGAAAATGGAAATTTTTTAACGGCAATCTCACGTTGCTGCAAAACATCAGAATGAACCGAGGAAAGAAGGTCAAGATATAACTCATTAGCAACTAATATATATATACCCTCTTACGTTCATCCACTGGCGGTATCCATGGTAACAAGCTGTTTGTCGCAACGACAAACAACTTTACGACAATCCACACGCGACTAGAAGGGCAGCAAGTCTGCCGATGACAGCGACCATCTCATCAACCCTTCCTGGACACAAACAGGTCCGCAAGTTTATTACTTCCACTCCTGCAAGCACAACGGGCAACGGCCGGCTTCTACGTCCCTCAAAGGCAGATTCTGATGTGCACAGCCCCCCCGGCCTTCACGTCCCGGGAGACTATGCGTTGCCCATATTCTCGGTCTCGTGGCAGCTTTGTGGCCAGCAGGAACTCGTTTATCCCAAGAGAAGGAGATGAACAGAGGGACACGGAAGGTTTCTCCCTGCAGGAACAGGAAAGACGACTGGGTTCCTATGCATATCAGTGCAACATCAAATGTGTGCCAAACGCAACTATCGTATTCTCCCTGTCTGCACGTACTGACTTGCTGTCGGACTAGGGTTGTGATCACTTGTTACAGTTACAGCCAGCAAAAGCTACTAGATCCTCCAACTAATGAATTCTATATATATACACACACACGGACAACAAAAGGTGCTAGATTCCATACTAACCAATTAAGAAGTTCCCAGTCCAGCCACCGCGACAGACAGACAGACAGACAGACAGACAGACAGACAGACAGACAGACAGACAGACAGAAAGAAAGAAAGAAAGAAAGAAAGAAAGAAAGAAAGAAAGAAAGAAACTCCCATTTCTGCTTATCAGCTGCTGTATTCTTTAGTCAAACATCCGCTTCCTCAGTTTCCCCATTATTTCTTTCAAGAGCTGTGAAGCAGTACCCTGCAGCCGCTCTCGTTCCCCCATGACCTTTCTTCTCCGGTGACCTTGGAAAGGCCGACGGGAGTGTGTGTGGGACGGACGGAGAAGACCAGGACTAATGAACTTGTGGGCCGCTCCAGTGCGCCCAGCAGCTAGAAATGAAATTGTCTTCAGCGGCTGACTCACTGCCACAGAACGTGTCATCAGGAAGGATTTCGATCCTTGCACCTCGCGCCTTGTAAACAGTGGCGGACTTCATCGTGTCGTTTAATGTAAAGCAGAGGTAGTCATGCAGCGACCGCAAAACCGCGGGCCTTCCACTCGTCGAACGGCATCGATTATGACAACAGATATCGCCAGTAATCTTCCAAATGGAAACAGAGGTCATATGGCTGCCTTTGTAACAGCACGCGCCAGTGTGTTTTAATGACACCCTTAGCATATTCCCCATCACATGCACGCACGCATTTTCTACCGTTGATTCTTTAGTATAAAATACATCGGGGAAAAAAGCTATATAAGTCTTTGTTATACCTATAATATTGAAAATCTGACATATCCCAATAAAACTACGCACGAAATTGTAGTATAAAAGGCGGATGAAACTTGGCTCTACTTGCTGCACAGTCCATGCATTACTCATTGCTATGACTGCATGTCCCGAATGGCTTATCCTTTCTCTAACAGGTTCTAAAACAAGTGATGTACCAAGCTGTTTCGTCTATCACAATGCTGCAGTTCTCTCCCTCTGCATTGCAGGCAGACAGCCTCGGCTTCGAACCAAGTGCTCTCTCACCTGCCAACTCAAAGGCATCCCCACTGCCTGATCAATACATTCCAGACACTCCCATCACCTCACAGGTCAGATCACGCTATGGATTCAGTATACGATGTTCAAACGAATCGCAAGTGCTGTGCGGTCTGTTTACAAGGGTACTCACAGCTAAATACAACTAGTTTGTATGCTCTTTCATCAGATTGCTGCTGCTCTTGTGCATTTCACATCATTCGACGATTAGTGTCACAAAAACCCGTTGCCTACCAGCCCCAAACCAAAACCAGATATAAACACCTACAGGCAATTTCACGTGGTTCGACTAACTCGAATGAAAACAGTGGTAAACAACAGACTGGGGCAAAGTTTAGACTTCATTCAGTTTTGAAGGCATTTCGTCAACACCTCGCCAGTGAGACTACAGCGAAAATGCGTCTACGTAGATCTGATGGAGTTTTGACAAAATTTATTCGCATTGTTACTGCTGACTGCCAAACTTACTGCACGACTTCGACTTTGTTGAGCCATGTGAACCTGCTATAAGGTTCAATGCTGGCGGCGACCTGGGTTGTGGAAGGGGGAGTGCTCCCTGAAAGCAAGAAACGTAACAGCCAGCTTGCATCCAGGGTAGTGTCGAGTGATATCGCAAACCTGACATACATCAGATATCTCGAACAGTACCAGGCTTCTGCGACTGACCCAATGAGACTCGCATACTGCTGTTACGAAATCCCCTTTCTTTTCCGTATCACCCTTTCTAACCAGCACAGACCTTACGGGGGTCTTTTATTCCCCGTCTACGAAAACAGACGACGGAAGATCACATAGCTCTAACTCTTGCTGCCAGGCTGTCGGGAACATTTTCTAAAGAACGCTGAAATCCGATTACACTTGTCGTCTGGAACCTGTTCCTCGACCACCCACTCCATCATCACCTCCACAGCCCTTTCACCACAAACACCAACACGGCTTACTCATTTTATTAAAACCACTTATTTGATTTAAGTTACATAGTAAGATCGCTGTCAAATATAAATGGGGGGGGGGGGGAGAGAAAACGGCATCTCTCTGAGATGGGAAAGGCAAGAACATTTAACTCGTGTTCTCTCAATCGGTGACTCAGAACGTCGATTTGTCTTCTTTCGAGTACATATAATGCAAGCAGTATCTGCTAAATTTAAACGATGCAACAGAGCATTTCTCAGGGGCACAAATGAGCGTCCCTTCCCCCCTCCACTTTCATGCGTAATAACAACCGGGATCGGCCATCTTGATGAATGGATGTAATCAGATGGTGACAAACTCGTGAGGCAGCGGTTATTGTTTACAAGTCACTGCAGTTATCAGTCGCGTAACCCCGGATGCTATAGAGAGCACGTGACAGAGCGCCGGAAAAGGGAGTTTTCATTACCTAAGAACCCTGGCGCATGACGAACGCCGAACAAATCGCACACTTCTATCAGCTGTTCAGAGAACCACGTAAGCCCGTGCGTAAAGGTTGTTGTAAACGGATTACTCCACAGATTTCCTCAACACGCAGCAGGCAAAATTCCTTAGCAAGGACGTTAGAATCCTGATTTGACCAAATCCCGCAAAATATAACAAGTCTCTCTGCAATTAGATGGTCAGTAATTGTCTGCAATTATCCACAGCTTTCAAGACTATCGAACCGGCTTTGTCACAGTCTCTTCGAGCAAGCTTCGAGTACTCTTGTCCCTTCGATTCATCTAGCGCATCTTCTATTCTGTCTGTGACGTCCGTCGATCTATCAGACAAAGCGATTCCTAGCTGACAAAGCCGTCTGTTTGTGCGCACTTGTGGGTGTGCAACCGTTGATCTGACGTGAACAGTCACTGTCAGTGACGTGCGAATATTCCTGCACAGACGTCTCACAAGGTATCCTCTCCGCCCCCATGCTGCGGATGAACAATGCCGCCTTGGAGCTAACATGAATGAAACAATTTTAGGGAGTTCCTCTTACGTCAGCCCCAAGTTCAGTAGACCACTGTACTATTACCGTTAAACACTTCTACGACTCCTCATACCCGCCATTATTGTCGATCTCGCCTACGTCCAAAGCGTTGACAATCTATAGCGCCGAGCCTGCGCGGTTGCGGGGGCCTGACAGGAAGGAAGCAGCATGAATGGACAAGAAAGTACAGGAGCGAACCGAGACTCCAGTGATCGTGTGGCCTATGTCCGAAAGGTCAGCATAATGAAAAGAAAGCAAAAGAAGCGTTCAATAATTACTGATAAAAGCAATGGTGATTTTACGTCCCATAAGAAAACGTGTGTACACATGCACCTGCACAAAGAGAGAGGGAAAGAGGGAGAGATGGGGCAAGGGAGAGATGGTCATTAAACAAGTTGTGGCACTGTCAAGAAAAGCTGGGGGAAGGTAATGACAGGTAATGTTTATCTGCGCACTAAAACAAGGTTTACTAAAATATATTTTGGACTGCTTCCCTGAAGAAATGTGGCATATTTTAGAATGTTATAAAAGTATTTATCTCTGGCGCAAAACAAGATTAACAGCAATTAAAATGCAACAACTTGCTTCATGGTGTCTGCACTTCATTCCACAGTGAAAATGACTAAGTCTTACAGGCTAGCTAGGAATGAAGAAAATTGCTATCTTAACATAAACTAGAGGTAATGAGAATCTGGTAGGCCAACTAGCAGCAGATGCACACACACTCCTGATGACAATCCTGAAATCCGATCAACAACCCTTTAAGTGGCATTAGCTAGGGTATATCCTACTTCAGTGAGGGTGATGCGGCTTTTTTTGCAGGCAACTTTGCTCACTCAGGATTTGGATTCATGGTTAAAGCAGTCTCTGTCTAAACTTAAGTGTTACCAGCTTGTCTTTGGTGCTACCAGTTTAAGGTTTTATCATTGACTTGCAGAATCATTCCTATATATCATCAGGGCTCCCCATATTTTCAAAATGAATGCGTCACACTGACCCCTTATGTAAATTTCAATGCATCATTTTGCAAGAGCTCACTGCAGGAAGTCAATAAAACAGCCTACCCTTGCTGCTGCTTATGTGTTTTTTGCAAATCTATATGCAAATCATGATGATTTTTTGCTTGTATAACAAACAAGTACATCAAAAATGTAAAATCAGATTCAAAATTAATATTTATCGCTTGTGTGCATGGTATCTGCTTGTCTACAACTAAAACAAGATTCAATAAACTATGTTTTGGACTGCTTTGCTATTATGAAATGTTTTGAAAATTTTAGGATTTCTCTCTCTTTCACACACACACACACACACTTTCCCTCCCCCCTCCCCCCACCACAATTCCTTTCTCTCATACACATGCACACACATAATTTTCTATAGTACTTTTATCTACATGCTAGAGAGGACTGCCTTATTTGTATCAGGTCTGAAACTGTGAATCCAAGTGTGCTTGTATAGATGTAGTGGTGGACACAACTTGATGGAAATGCATCTATGACACTGCAAACATAAATTTCTTAATTTCTGTATCACCATCACCACCAACATCCTTACTTTATTCTAAGAGCTGGTTGTTTAGTTTAACAGTGTAAGCAATAAATGCTAATGATAGGCAAGAGACAAGACAGTGATGGAGGGGTGGTGGGGGAAAAGGAACTGTAGTGCAAAAAAAGCCCTCCCACCCCCGCCGAGACATACACACACACCAGTCCTGTAAACAAAAGGAACATGTAGAGAAAGTAAGTGCATCGGATGCAGGGTCTTTACCCATGACCCTTTTTATGGTGGCAAGCATGTGTCACTGCTATGTCAAAGGCTGACTTTTAGTCTTACTCTATGGACTCCACTAACCCAGGACCTTATGCCAATAAATGGGGCATTAGGATTAGGAAGTGGGGGTATGGGTGACTCACCATAACACCATCCTAGATATGTAAGAATACATTTTCGCCTTATCTTCAATTGAGCCATATAATAAAGCTAAAATAAAGGTATGGGGAAACACTGTGTCACAAATGTGGGAGTGGTATTTTTGAGAAAAAGTGATCCATATCACGACAAAGATCTGGTATAACTACGTCTCATATGCATTAACAATGAAATAAAGTGTCTTCATCTGTGTCAGTGTGATCACAATATACAAAATTTAACATGAATATTTTTCATAACAACAAGGATCATTATAAGTCTGGAAGACTGTATATATTTGTATGCATATACATGTTTTGAGTAGAAAACAAATGCACATGTGCATGGCTGAAAGACATCAGCTAAACACACAGAATGATTTGATGTGTGCAACTCCTTCCATGACTGCCCATATAGTTCCCTTGATGCACAGAATGCCTGTATATGTAGTGCATCTCCTTCCTCGCCTGTGTGCACCACTCTTTTCTTGCCAAGTTCCCATAAACTGACTGAACTTTGTGGAAGTTCCAGGAAAGGGTCCACTGGGTAAAATGGCACAGTCTGCTGGCACACTATGCCACTAGTTGCTTGTTTCTTTGTTTTTAGTAACCTCCAAGTTTTTCTGTAATGACTACCTCATCATGCAGTGTAACCCAGACTTAAACCATAAGCCTATTTGTAAATCACAACTGTTGAAATGGCCATCTAAAGAAAAAAACTGCAGGTTTTTTTTAAAGTTATGTTAGGAAAGAAACATTCAAAATTGTCTGCAATATCCATTGCACTAAGCAGTGCTTGTCAAACACTAGCTTTGATTTTAAGCATTAAATGGGCAAGATGTGCCACATGTAGCTGTCCTAGCCAAGTGTTTTGGCTCGTTTCAATTGTACATTTGTACATGCATGTGCAAAAGCACATATCAGTACTAAAATTTAACAGTTCTTATCTGTTAGAGCAATGCCTTGATTACTGCCTACATAAGGTAGTCCTAACCATACCTCTAACCAAGCCATTCTCCTATATTTCCGATTCATTTTTAAATAATCATAAGAAATTTGGTAGTTAAAATGTGCATGATTTTTACTGTGTGACAATGTAACTAATACAACCAATAAACCAAGATTTTATACTCTGTTGTACCTGCATCCTGCAACTTTGATGGAAAGATCTTCAATGTTTATCGGTTTAATTAATTAATGTGTGTCCAATTGCATTATCTTAAAACAAAACTGTTCACCTGCAGCTTCATTTAGTCAAGGTTTACATACCTAGAGATGAACACTGGATCGATGCTGATAGGAAATGATACAATTTTTAAAAGAAAGTAAAACCTTACTCATTCTTCCAACAGAAGCCTGTCAGCGTCACTGCCTGTTTATCGCCGTTTTCGGCAAAAGAGTCGGAACAGTGCGACCAATATGCCATTGTGGACAGCACCAACAGGTACTCGACCGGCGTCTCATTCACAGTTTAAAGTTTTCCGACATGTGCAGCTGGCTTACCGAGCTTCACACAATCTGTTCGAAGTGGCCAGGTGCGCTTTGTCGACGACAGCTGGCAAGAAGAGGAAGGACAGCAACAAAGTCGAAACGCTGCTTCAGAAGCACAAAAGATCTTGTCTCCTTTTCCCCAGAGTCGCAAGCAGTACTCTGCGGTCAATACAATAGTCAAAGCCTGGGACTGCAGGCCTTTACTGTTCAGCGTTCTCCCTCAAATCGTAAACAAGTTTAGTAGGCCCAACAAGAGATCCTAGCTTGAGGTAGTGGTCGATGTGCTATCAGAAGCTTAGTGCATTGCGTTCTATTTATTTGTTTTTAATAACACTGACCTGTCACATTCCGGCACTCAACAGAGTCTCCTGTCGGACAACTTGTTTAACTTCTTTGCTAGATCTGCGAGTGTTCAACAGACGACATTTTCTGTCCCAAACGTCGAAGGAACAAGTGAGCAGCGTTTCGTTTATTTTTAGAACCTCCCCCCACGAACCAATAGCGGGACCGCTTACTAGGCTGCCGTGAATCGGCTTTGCGCAACGAGAGCCACTGTTGACAAAGCGCTAGTGAACATCCCAATTCTCGTTCTTTTCCGTCCTCTAGGAATACGCAATAGCCACTAGTTACTGTACTGTTATTGCCAGCAGCAGGATTTCATGGCAAGACAGATTCGTGGTTTTTGCAAGTAAGAGTGATCAAATCACTAACATCAGCTCTACTGTTCGGTGTTCCTACAGAAGATCGCAATGATGATACTGTCTTAAGTACTACTACTTTGACTTTAGTACTGCTACTTCGATACTTTACCCCCCCCCCCCCCCC
>SMGT01000311.1:161543-203998 GCA_004794575.1 Lanistes nyassanus | reverse complement strand
CCCCCCCACACACACAGTCTCTCTCACCCACACATGCACCCACACATGTATACATTTGGGCCTCCACAGCCTTGAAAAAGTGAGTGTAGATACCGCCTACACTCCAACCTTGTGCTAAATCAGACACCACATAATATGAACAAGAGGGGAAATATCAAATTTCAAATCATTTAGAAGTAAACTCTTTTCAAATCAACAGCCAAAAGGCTTATGTAACGGAACGTGTTAGATATCAAGAAAATATAATCTAGTAACAGCATATGAAAAATCCAATCATGAAACAACAAAATATTTTAAAATTAAATAAATCTTAAGGGAAGTCACGTTAACAAAAATAACAAAATAAAATGTATTTATCCTGGTCTCTCTCTCTCTCACACACACACACAAAGTCTCTCACACACACACAAAGTCTCTCTCACACACACACACAAAGTCTCTCTCTCACACACACAGGTGAGGGACAGTGAGGAAACACGCTAGGCAAGATAACAGCCAAGCCAAAAGTCGATCTCCTGACAAAAGAAATACTCTGCTAAACCGAACACTAACCATCAAACATCCAGAACAGGAAAACAAAATCCATCCATGTTTCGATCTGCGCTGAATGCCAACTGTCACTTCCCCAGTGCGTTACAGCTGCTCTTTAGTCACACAACACTCCTTTGCCAAACAAATGCTCAGGCCATCCTCTTAAGCTACTGACTTATACCCCTTCTGCGCTGGCTCACCAGCCACTTAGCCGTGCTTGAAACTCCACGCGCCTTAACACCGTGCAGGAATGACAACTGTCACCTGCACAGCGCAGGTAACAAATTGCTTCCGCCTCGAATCGCTCGACACTGTCCAATCTGCTACCAGCAAAGAGGACCCGCCGGTGACGTCAAGTGTTGTCTGTTGTCTCCCCTGCACGAGAGGCGGCTTACAAGTAATGATGGCATCTACATTGGGCTTGACATTTTTCCGTGTCGAGTGGCGACTGGAGTTTCCGCTATTTTACCATGCGTTTTCTGCACACCACACTGCGGCAAGTGGATGACACTGTCACACAGGACGGAAAAGAAACCACCCATGTTTATCTGTGTGTCATGCAGCCATACCAATTAACTCGAAAGAATGCATTTTAGGATAACCAATTAGCTGGGGGGGGGGGTAATAAAAGGGTTTGCTTCGAAGAATAAACAAGTCAAGTAAGCTGGGTTATATATATATCTATCCGATTTTGTTAAAAAGGTAACCTGGTCATTTATTGCTGTTTTACGCCAAGCTCAGCAACCATCACGGCTAGAAAGCAGGTGGCTCTATAATAAACAGGTGCCACACACAGAGGAAATACGTGAATCCTTCACAACACATGTACACGTTTGAAACTGGGAGATCCGGCGGCTGTGCAAAAAAAAGTGTATATATACATTAATCCCACCTGATACAGCAACAGATTAATCGGGTCTTACACGCGGCACCGTTTGACTGCACTGTGCGTCTGAGGTGAAAATCTACGGCAACAGCATTTGCACATACCTGTGTTCGCAGGAAGTGGAGCTTGAATGCGGCAACTTGCAAACCCGTGCTGTATAAAGGTACTCATGCTGGTCTGCGAGCTAGTCTAAGCATGCGGACAATATACAGTCAAGTGGAAAGAAGACTGCTTGCCACTCAGACGGACAGACACAGCCTTCCGGTACACTTATGATCATCAATGTGTTGTTCCACTGTTCCCCAGCGGCCACACAGCAAGATGGTTCACTATACCCGCAGTCTATATAGCAGCGTACGATTCAGGGTCTAACGGCACTAAGAAGCGTCAGCACTGTTTTCCTGTAATAATAACCGGACTCCCCCACCCGTCACTGCTCCCGTCTGCCGTTAAAAGAGAACCACATGTGCGCACGTCTGTCCGTGCGACTGTCATTTAGTGTCAAGTATCATAAATACCCACCGTCGCGTCTATGAGCATTATCTCGATCACAAAGCCTGGCGGCTGTCACCGACACCTCAGCTATCTGCCTCGGCTACGGATTTGGCTGGCGGTGGAATCCAACACTGGCTAGCTGACTAACCATGTGAGTCACGCAGGTATTTGCGACCGACTCGCGGTCAGACGAAAGGCTACAAGCATTCAGCAACTCAAGCGTGACATGCTCTACCATGCGTGTGTGCACTTTCTGTCGTCAGGATGGGCACCAGCGACTGACTGCATAACGGTACGTCTTTCTGAATCTCCTCTTCCGATTCACCTATGGGTGTGAAAACGTTACGAGTCCAATTATTCATGCTGGTCTACATACCAGTTCTCCCTGCAAAGTCGTGTAGGATCGAGCCCCAGCAGGCTGACCTACGAGAGGAAAAAAATGTCCACACGACACGTGCTGGAAGATTAAACAGGAAAATATACAATTTTAGCACCCGTAATATAGACCTTCGCGAAAACCCAATCGACTATACGTTTAGCGCGACATTCAGTTGCCTCATTAAGGGTCAGGCTGCCTGGTGATGCTGAACCCTACATCTCATTCCTCTGTCTGGAGCACTCTGGTAAAGTTCCGCAGCCTGACGGTGACGCCGTTGTTGGAAACACGTGGAGTTCTTGAACCGTTTGTTGCTTGACAGTCACAGATTCCACTGTATGGCCTTTCGGGAACCCATACGAGAAACTGCACTTCCTCCCTGGACCGCCTAGAACTAAAATGCCAAACCTTTTGCGGTCAGCAAACCTGAGACCTACCTTTTTCAACCTTGACGACTACTTCCGATCCTTCGTCAGCATCGGCTCCAGCCGAACGAATGAAATCCCAGCTGCCACGGTGAGGTTGTAGCGCCAAGTCGAGCAAGCATGGGGTCTCCACCGAGACCTGCCGACCTCTAGCTGATAACACGTACATGTGCCCCGATTACACTTGCTCTGGGCAACTGGCTGCATGTGACCTCTGGGAATTAAATCTCTGCCCGCTTCGCCGTCTGTAAGCTTCTGACAGTATCCAAACTATTTTCCAAGAAAGAAGGCGTACAGCAACTGCATTATCTACCATTTATCTGCAAAGATGGCTCAACTTAACAGCGCTGTATCTCGAGTCGAGTGTATGCCTGTATAGCCCACTTAGACGGTCAACTCCGTGCTTCCTCAATCAACGAACTCAACGAACTGCCTGTTTACTGGGCTGTAAGGTACACCAACACCGACTTCTGATAAGAAAACTGAAACTTCTATGAACACGCCTTAGCCTTATTTACTGTGCTTGCGTCGGTCGACAGTGCAAATGGTCTAAATTTGGCACGACAAAGGGAATCATTCTGCGGCGTCTTGGCGTCTCATGCGATGTCACAAAAGACAAACGGAGAACGCTGTAATGTGTATTCACAGATCACGTAATGATGTGTCATCACACATCACGTAATCACGTTAAAACACACACCTGGAACAGCAACTCTGCAATGGCAGTATGACAGAGAATACGAACAGATGACGATACCTTTAAACATGTCAAGGGACACAAGCTGTTGAAAAAGCAGGTTGGTTTGTACTCTTCCGGAAACATGGCGCGCGCAGAGACAGGCACAGATGGAGACGGAGAGAGACATACCATCACAGACGTCGAAATTGCACCTCTATCAGCTCTCTAGACTCCTCTAAGCCCGAAGGCAAAGCACGCCCCTCCAGTCAGTAAACCCCAACTGCCACCCAGTCGTTTCTGATCAATCCAAGACCAGAATATTCTTCAGGACGCATCGACAGCACGACTAGGCGCATGACTCTTCTCGACGTTTCTTGGTAACGACACTTGGAGAGCGGCGAGATTAAACAAACGAGACGCCTACCTGCACAGACGGCATACAGACAGATTGTTCACATGCCTTTTGGAGTGCAGAGGGAGAGCCCCATTACACGTCGACGTCTTTGACTCGCCTCCTGTAATACAGTCTACTGTGCACTCATGCAGAAGACCGTTCACCCTCCCACGTGGACAAGCTCCCGGCGCGGCGCGCAGTCTCTCCGCTCTCAGGGACACGCAGGTATTTCCTGTCAGATGACAGGTTTTGTCATACACACCTTTCTCCTCTCCGTCCCCAGCTGTCCTCAAACGGCGTCTCGAATGAATTGAAACCAGTGCAAGCGGGCATAAGCAGACGGGCGCATGAGGAAAAGGTAGACGCTTTGAAGCAATGGGTTGTCACAGTCGTCTGTTGGTGAACTGTGTCGCTGATATTCTCTGTAGTTACATCAACGAGAAAAACGGAAGGATGGAAAATTATTCTTTGATTAGTTTTCTCCTCGCTCTACAACTTTCCTCCACTCCGCAATCTCCTAGCATTAGTTCAGGCTTTTGGCTTTGTGATCTGTTCTCTAGTTCACGTGGATCTCTTCCATATAGTATATAGCAGCAGGGTATAGGACAGGGTAGAAAAAGCGTGGAAAAATAGCACATTCCTCTGTTGTTTGCCTGGCACTCAACAAGGATCAAACATATTTTCGACAGAACCAGAGAAATTGTTCTTCAATGGAATGCGACTATCACGTGGACAAGCAATTACTCCGCCGCTCCTTCTATCCGCCAGTTCCCTCTTTCTCCCTTTTATCTTCCGCCAACTCCAATGCCCGCTCTATTATCTTTCGTTCTGTGAAGAAATGTCTCCACTTGTGTCTTTCAATATGACTGACTTGCTCACAAGAAAATGAGAATGATAGATAACACGGGTAAATTAATACTCGTAGATCTTTTGATCACAGGTAACTGTCCTTACTGATGAAAGCGTGTGTACGTGATCTTCAAACGTGGCGGAAGGTGGCTGGGAAGGAGGAGAAATAAAATTATCCCAACCTATCAAATGTTTGTTACAGGCCACACCAGAAGCATCCCTCTTATCAGCAGCAAAGAATCAGTCCTTGACATTTATGAAACAGAATGCACATTTCTTTTGAACATGACGCAAGGCTTCTCGGAGATGACAGCATATCAACGCTTCTTTTGTGCTTGATGCGAACGAACTTCTCCGCATGCCTGAATACCAGACGCTTGTTCGCCCAATGCCTGGCTGACTCCATGCAGTCAGGTAGACCTACCTGGCGTTTGAATAAAGGACCACTTCGTGAAATGAGTAAAGGCGAAGCGGCAGGTTTTCAGAATGCCTTCACTCCAACAGTCTTGGAACCTCAATTTATGTCTGGGCTGTTGTAACCTACGTCATTTTTGTCACATGACTGCCAGGTGTCACAACTGGTCGCATCATCACCTGCCACCGGGCGAGTAGCACTATACCTGTCACTGCTGACATCAGTCACAGCCATATTAAACATTAAAATAAAACTTTAACCAGAATTAGTAAAAAGAAACATAACAATATCCCAATGATTTTGAAGAGAATCAAATGTGTTTCCAATGGAAATCCTCTCCCTCGACGGTTTCCAAACTTGGACAGAATTCCCAAGTGTAATTAATGTAGGCAATGACAATATTACGATTCTCTTTCACCATCATTTTCCCATGAAGGGCCTATAATGCTGACAAAAAATCAGAGACAAAACTGACTTTTTCTGTTGTAGTTTTCCAAGTACTTAATCCTACCAATCTTAGAGCTATCAACCTTTATGGCAATGAGTTTTGCTGTGAACATAGATGTGTGGCTAGGAAGGTCGGCTGCAATGCTTGCGTCTTTGGGCGCAGAAACTGTTATAGTCATCTAGACTGCCAGGTCATGCGAGCAGTCAGGTCATGAAGCCGTCAGGTCATGCGAGCCGTCCGTGTATATCTGAGAACCGTCTTCGTAAGTAGTGTAGCGTTTATGATATTTTTTGTTGAGGCGGATTTCTTTATTGTACTTGGTGAGATCTGTGTCGATCTCTGGTGGTAATAATGTCCAAAAAGAGGTTGGAGGGGGGTTAAGTCTGTGAGTGGGTACAGAGCTTCGATGTTAGTTTTTGACCTGGTTGTGTTTTCTATTTCTTGTGAATACTTTCTGCATGGTTAGTTGTGGTGTAGGCTGGTCTGTGCGGTGTTTGTGTGCTGCATGTTGTGGGGACCTGTTTGACTAATTATAAATGATCTGCGGGCTTTAAAATTTCAGTACCCACATTTTTTTCCGAAACCGAGGGAATTCTATAAATTATGCGCATGGGCACAGACATAGAGGACATAGGGAGGAACGGGGGAACAGAGAGACGGACAAGCGAAGACAGAAAGAGAGTTAATGATGGAAAGGGGGACAGAGACAGAGGAAAACAGAGACGGGGCAGGCAACTACAATTGGCCTGTTCTTTTCTTTCTGCGAAGCGTACGCTTTCGTTTTCTGTGCGGCAAGACGAGATGCCGCGCAAGCGACAAGCGACAAAACATGGTGTTTTCCCGTCCACCGGGTCCGCTGAGGTCAGTCTTCCCGATTAATCAAGCGACGTCGAATAGAATTATGCGAATGTTAGTAGACAGATTTCGAGCCCTTAGTTACACGACGCAGGTCGAGATGGATGGCTTCGTGACATTCGAGAGGACGTAGCGTTAATGCACAGCGGCGACGTGCCATAAAAACCGTTTGTGTTAATGGACCACTAGTGTCACTACCGCCAAATTATGTCTTGACCTACATGCGGCCGTGCTACCTTGACCCTGTCACATGAACGTAGTGTGAGGAATTTAGGGGGGAAATGGTGCTAAAGTATAAGAACATTTATAAGGTCCTACACAGTGTGCTAAACAGTCTGGAGTACAGTTATGTACAATGGATTAAAGCTCTACCTTTAGGTAATTTGTAATGTCCTCTTATCTTACTAAGTTTAATGTTTTTGACGGTACCAAAGATTGAAAACCATCTTTTAAAACTCAATGCTAAATCCAAGAAGATGAACAGTTATATTAACACACAGTAAGTCTTTGGTCTTTGTGAACTTGTACGCACCATTGTGACCATTCCCGAATACTCCATACTGCACAACTGTATTAATTCCCTCTTTAAAAATATATCCGGTTATAAACAAAAATAAACCCAAGCGTGCATGTTTTATCTATTCCTCCTGTTTCCAACGAAAGGAACGAAACAGTAACAAGAACCTTACTTTATGGGCTTCCCAAGTCATTTTTAAAAACTTCTCTGCTAGGCATTAAATTGGTTTCTCTCGCACAAAAGGGTTAAACAACTCAAACTGTTCAGCGGGCTACATAACGTCACTGTTCGGCGGGCTACATAACGTCACTGTTCGGCGGGCTACATAACGTCACTGTTCGGCGGGCTACATAACGGCTACATAAACGTAGCTATTCATCGATTACGATTTTTGTCGCGTTGTCCCGCTTACTTGGTCACACTTTTAATCCCGTATGTATGCCGATCCATACTTTGCTTCTAACCTGGCTCTGTAATAGAGTTGCTTACAGCCACATGCACGCAGTGGAAGGTGAGCGGGGTTTGCAGCCCGCCTCGACATAAAATACATTCTTCAGTCGGACGCTGGAATGTCGGAATGTCGGGGACATTCTGACAATAGCTAATAGGTTTTAATGACATGGCTCTTAAATGTAATGTCTCTCTCGCCCTCCCTCCCTCCCCCTCCCCTCTTGGCGTCTGTGCGTGCGCTCATCCGTGCGAGTGTGTACGTGCGTCTGCGTGCACATGCCTGGACAGGCTTAACAGGCCATTCACTGGTCAGACAAAGCTTAGCCTTGCGAACAGTTTGATGTTAGCGACATAATACTTTGCTCGTGCGCGTGTAGGCGGGATGCTGGACCTCTCCTCGTTCCACCCCCCACCCCACCCCCACCCTCGTCCTGCAAGACTTTGAACATAAAGAAACTAAATGTTATACTTACTTGTATTCTAATAAAGAAATCCCCCACTTGATCATACTCACAGCGTCCAGGTTTATTACCCACAAGCAGCATTTCAGCATGCCCTTCGTAAACTACTGGCACTGCCAAGAAGCTTGCAGTTAAGAACGAAGTGAAAAACAAGGAAAACTTAACCAAGCAAAAATAGACGAGAACAAAGTCAACGTTTCGGGGCACTGCCCCTGCTTCAGGACGACACAAACAACAAAACGAGTCACTTAACTGAAAGTGGGGAGGGGAGAGAACGAGGATGGTCCGCCAAGGCCGCTGGACAGGAAATGTGAAGAAGAGTAGACAGTGAGTGGGAAACAGAGCGTGCTATACTGCAAATCAATGGCGAATATAACTGTTAATTATTCTCAACTGTAAACAGCTATCATGCTCTGCTGTCGGTGACAGTCCGTTCGAGATTTTGATTGCAATTGTATATCAAGAGGAGGTGGGTGGACGGGTCGTTGGGAAATCTTTATAAAATTACTCATCAGCTGAAACAATTACATTTAAATCATCTGGCTATACTTTTTCTTCGCAGTCAGAAGCAGTCATTTCGCTCCGTTTACCAGCCGGCACAACTCCTTTAACCTGCCACCATAAGAGGACTTAGGAGTACCGTTTTATCAAGTCACAGACCTCCGAGGAAGATGATCCACGGAAGCGACATGCCTGCTTATGTCTGACCGTCCTTTCACCGTGTGGTATAACGAATGAATTTCACAGGTCATGCCAAGAATTTAGCTTTGAAATCACTTCGCCCCCCTATTCGACCACCTCCTGACAAGGTTTCGTCAAAAACTAACTCGGAATCGGTGGAGCGTGATGACACACAACACCACCCGAAACCCACTCCAACATATTGTAGACAAAGTACGTAGGTTAAATGGGGTTATATGAAAAATTCTTATGGTCACAAACGCCACCCTTGCTTTCTATACATAACTGCATTCATACCAGACGAAATGACATGCTGATATTTAGTTTTATCTGAAAGCTGGTCAAATGATTGTGCGGAATCATAACAAAATTAATGAAATACTTAAATAGTAAGTTTATTAGCTGCAGTTCATTTTTTGGGTTAAATTTTGCACTACCTATCAGTAGAGTTCTACTTTTAGAAAGCGCCAGTCTCAATAACGACCTTTCCGAGATAACAGATCTTTAAAAAAATCCCACCTGGTTACAGTGCACCGATTACTATGTAACACCACCTGCGGAACGAAACTGCTTGTCACTGGTTGGATGCATGCTTAGATGTATAGTAATAATCCGTGCTTGAATTTTCGGTGAAAACGTCAACTGTGTTTAACTATCTGTTGATTACTTTGACACTTTAAGGGTCGTGAAATTAATATTGGATTCACTAGCTTACAGCGGAATCACCGAAAATAAAAAGCGCCACTTTCAAAAATCCCCCATTTGCCCATCTGATCGCGTATACAGTGAGCAGGGATCAAAACAAGTCTTCATCACACGTTAAAGACCTAACAAAAAATAAATGTACACTTTGGAAATCAAGGCCGATATCGGTTAAAAAAAATAAAATTCTAGCCAGGATGTTATGGCGCTGCTTGCTTGTTCAACGGCATCAATGCTCGACCCCACAACTGCTTGACGACGAGAAAGAATGTTGCTAAGTCGCCGAAATATTTTGCGCTGCACAGTCGGCGGCAATAAAGACATAAGCTGCGGGAAAATCTATGTAAACAAATGAGTGCACTATTCTGGACCTCCCCCGCCCCCCCCCCACACACACACTCACACTTCCCCCTCGCACACACCCCCAAATACGCTGTAATTAGCTGAATGGTTCCGTTCACAACACAAGGGCTTTTATGCTACTTCTATGCTCATTCCCTCGCACATCAACGAAGACAAACTATTTTGACAGAGAAATGCACAAAGATCTGGCAAGAGGGTTAAGTGGAGACCTTAAGGAGGGTTTATTTTCTGGCCCAAGAGGTAATACGGTTCTCTAATCAGGTTATCAACAACACTTGGAAGCCGATAAAAAGGAGTTATACAATGAAGTTAAAAACTTCGCCTGGTAAATTTTGCATATCTGCGTTGTCAACCTCAGTCCAGGAAAAAGAATGGGGAAAAAACCCCAGAGCGATCTCCAACCGGAATTTCCAGAACGATGAAAGGAATTCCCCGCACTTACTCTAAAACTTCTACTGTTATCTTATCATTGATCTCCAGTTTACTCTAGCTTGACAACATCTAAGCCGAGTTCACCTATTTATAAAAGCACTCATATCATCTACGCTATTGCCCGAACTCCAACCAAATCTTCTCCAATACCCCCACCCCGCCTCCTGTTGCTGACTTGACATTAAATAAAAAGTAACCAGTCCCACGAGTCACACTCCAAATGGTGACCACTGCTGACAAATTCTGAAGAGTACCTGGACACAGCTATATGGAAACATGCTGCACAGCCAGTGGTTTTGCCCTCTGAACAGCGCACTGCTTAAATGGAACAGAAAGAATACTGGCACAATAAGAAAGTTGGCCAAAGCCAGCATGGAGAGAGATATCATTTTGTTGCCTGGCAACGGCCAGTAGCAAGGCGGGAACGCGTGCCTGAAACCTACACCGAAGATCGTTGGTTTGGATCCGGTGTCTGACACAAGTACTTTCTCTGCAAGTGGCACCTGATTATAGGGCTCATTTCAGGATTTTTTTCCGCATTATGGAACCTTTAGTTTCTGAAAAGAATACTGCTTCTTTTCAGTGTATAAATGTCACATTTTTCATGTATGCGTCGCGAAACGCTCATTTATTAACCGTTTCGACTAAATATGTTTAGGAAATTACTTTTCCTTCTTTGTCCTTTCCTTTTCCAGTCTGTCACAATGGAGCGTCTCGGTGACTAACGTTTAAGGCATCCGCATCCGAGGCGAGAGGTCGGTGGTTCGTGCCCCGTTTGAGTCATTCCTAAGATTTAAATTTAGTAGCTGCCCTGCCAGGCGTCTGGCACTACAGGGAACAGTATTAGGACTGGTTGGCCCGGTCTCAGTATAACGTGACTGGGTGGGACTGAAGCCTGTGTTGTGACAGTCCCACGTGAGGCAGCATATTAGCTTGTCTCAAACAACACCGTCCTGACATGCACCTTGTTTGCGACAAAAAACCAAACCAAACTGTCACGATGGTCGATGGGAATGGCGTGGGTATTCGATGTCATTCGTGCGTCATCTTAAGTCATTCGCTGACGCTTCCTGACGAAAAGGAGTGGTACGGAAACGTCATCTTAAACTTTTAGTACATTTCTTTTCAACGGCGAGCTCGACAACACCATACCTCCACGGACGCTTGTAATAGTAGGACAAGAAGTACGTCCTCCTTCCGAAACTGCTATCCATCGCTCCCGGAGATGTTGTGCGTCAGCACAGCTGCGGGAAACCCCTGCGTCTGCTGCACACACCGTCGCTGCTTCACATCTGTAACGGCCTGCCGCGGCAGCAGCGCGACTGAGAACTGAGCGTCGCCGTGGCCCACACTGCCTGCTGGACCGAATTCCTGGCAAGAAATATCTTGAAGCCCACTTCGATAACACTTCTGGCATCGGCCGTTAGCCTAGCCCCTCACCCTCACCCCCATACCCCACCCAGCTTCAACCTCCACCAGTCCAGGAGACTTGCAGACAAGCACCGTGTCTCGATGCTAAGGATTGGGGAAGACTAGAAGAGACACGTTAGAAGGCTAATCTGCAGGTGTGCGTGGAGTCAGTTGCGCGTTTACGGGAACGTGATGACGATACTGGGCGATGCTTTACGTGTGTGTAAGCAGTAGCCGGCACGTGTGAACATTTCTCCTCCAGTCCTTCTAGGTACTTTGACAGTAAGCTACACTTTGCCTTATCGCTGAGCTGGCTCTGGTCGATATCTCCTGCAAGACTTTTCCAAGATGGGGCCAACATTGGAATATATGGGCTTCCTTGGGCCTCTCTTCCTCATCCTCATTCTCCACATCTTTCATTCATTCTCTCGTGAAAAGTGGCTGAACGCAAGATACAGTCTATTAAAATCTGCGTCAGCGCGCGCGCAATCAGACAGCGAGAACGCCAGCGATTTAGTGAATGAATGAAAAGTGCGAGAGGTAGGGGGAATTAAGGAGCTGGGAAATGAAGAAAGGTGGAGAGGAGAAGATAGAGACGAGAGAAGCAGAGACGGTAGAGAGACGAGAGCGAGAGAGAAGACTGAGAGGATGACAAGCAACAGAATAAAGCTGACTTGTATTTACGGCTTGAGGAAGATTCTTCCATCGTATGAGGAATCCAGACGGGCGTGCCTTGCTTCACTCACACGCGCGAGTAGCTAAATATAGCAGCACGGATGTATTATTAACCGCCTGGGACGAAACTCCCCTCCCTTAGATAACACACTCGTTAGGTGTTTGGAAGGTGTGCGATACATCACTAACAGATAATTCATCTTTTTCCGACACCGCGTAACACCTGTCAACATCCAATTTCCTTTCCGCTTCTCCGATTAACGTTCGTAGCTTTTCGGTGCGGTGGGAAACAACACGTAAAACTAAACAGCAATGCAAAAGTTCGCGGAATGAAAGAGAAAGGAGCCAACTGGTGCATCTGCACCTGACCGAGTCGGGTCAAAGACACGAAGGTAAATCAATGAAAGAGGGGGGGAAATGGGCAGACGATACCCTAATGTACGTTTTACAGTAGCTGCATCGATGGTTTACGTGGCGCTGCCTCGCGGTTTTATCATGGGTACGAAAACGTTCGCAGGTATTTTTAAACAGCAACACGTGAAGCCAGTCTGAGTTGCACGCGGAGGCTTTCCCTTCCACTGGGCCTAAGGAGACATGGCGGCATCACAGCGCTAAGCAGAAATGTCGGTTAACGTCTTCTGATGTAAGGCGTCCTCACATCGAACTCGAGTTTAATTTGTAGCTTATATGAAAGAACCTTCTAGAACCCTTTTACCTGTTCTCTCATCTGGAGCAAGAGCTAGTTTCTGCGTCACCTAACCTGCGCAGTGTACTTGTATCATAACTATACAGCTTTTACAACTGATTTCGAACGAAAGTTTTCCTCAAAACTAGGTGCATCGTCTGCAATAAAGATTTCATCCAGCTTTACAAGCTATGCGCTTAGATGAAAGCCGCGGAGAATTTGTGCCGAAAAACGTCCGCAACGAAATATCACAAAATTAAATCAGTAAAATTCGCGGGTTGAGTCGGCCCTTCGAGTCGTCAGTGATTAGACTGTATAACGTTTCAGCTTCTGCAACACGGCGCCAACGGGCTCTGCCCCCCTTTCCCAAACTGGCCACGCTGGCAAATCTGTAAGACGTGGCGTGCTGCTTATCTCCATAGTTAAACCATAGATGTAAATAACACTGCAGAAATGGGCACACGGAGGATGTCAAAACAAAGATGGGGTAACTGATTACTGTCCCTTCCAAAATCTAGACGTTAATACTATATAGCACACGCACACACACACACATTACAGCGAATGTTTTTAATCACACATTTTTGGAAGGTTTGATGGGCTTTCATAACCAAACAAGTGTAAGTCATATTTCGATGCACATTATTTTTTTTCATTTAGCAAAGTTAATTATGTGTCTCATTTCTAGAGCAGTGCTAACGTTTCATAAACGTTAACTGAAGCATTTTCCTTTTTGTGCTTAAGAGGGATCAAGGATTGATCAGTGTTACATTATGTACTTAACGAAATTTGTTTATATTGTCCTTGACAGCAGATGGACGTGCCACTCAACCCTCTAACCACCACAACGCTCACGCCCTAACTACCCCACCACTCACCCTCTAATCACCCCGCCACTCGGCCCAAACCAACCCTATCACCGACGAACATCCCACCCTAGGTTCCTATCTTCACGTGCTCACTTCTGCTTGCATCCACCCACCCCCTACTGTGTGGAAAAACGCTAAAAGCCTGTAATTTGAAACCCCTAAAATGTGCCAGCAGTTTTTATCTTCTCGACGGTTTCTAAACAGAAGCTGTGACATGTCCAAAATACAAGAAATGTCAAGTTTCTCCACACCAAAGACCCTTGTCACCAGAGTTTAGGGTTTATGAACTGCGGCGATCGTTCTACGCACATGTAGCTTGAAAGCAGTGCCTGAAGAAACAACGGGATTATTCATTGCGATCTGGTCTCTAACCTGACTTTTCCATGAGATAATCTGATTGGTGGGATAGAAGAGGAAAGACTGATGAAAGGTGAGATTAAAAGTAAGTGGAAAGCTGCCGAAGCAGGAGTCAAAAAACCTTTCTTGGTCATCAGCACGTTACCTCTGCACTTTCCACTGTCACGCAGAACTCTGAACTTTTTTTAAACTTTGAACTTGACTAGGCAGGCTATCGGTCCATTTCAAGGGAGGAAATGAGAGAAAGAGGAAATAAACACAACAATGCCAACAACAAATGAAAGATCATTAACATCATTACATCATTCACCTATAACACTAGGTTCCACTACATCTGTTTCACCCAAGACAAGAGAAAGTTTGATAAATACAAAAGTGTACTACAGTCCTGATTAGCGGTTCTATGCATTTTACTTCAGCTCACCTACCCTGGTCCTGTATGCACGACAACCGAATAGCTGACTTATTCCTGTCACGGCGGATATTCTAGATACAGTTCCTTCAATCTCCCATGCACGACAACCGAATAGCCTAACTTCCCCAAGTTATTCAGTAATAATTAAGTTTTTCGGCTGTCCCAGGAGGGAATAGCTTATTCAAAGTTCGCCGAAACAGCGTTTTCAGAGACAGAAAAAAATCCGCTTTTCGGATATAAATTTAGTACACTTTAAATGCATACGGACCCTGAAAATGTTTTTTAAATGTCGCCTCGAGGGTCGCATCATGTGCGAGGCAGTTAGGGAATCAGCGGGAGATAACCCCAGTCACATAAACAAACTCACAACATAATAGTTTACATTCTAGGGCCCTTCATAAACAAGAAGGGCAGTAACGTGTGAGTGTTAGCAGCTGGCGGCATGTTCTAGATCCACACTTCCCACACAGAGGGAAGCGGGCAGAGAAACACAGGACAGAGAGAAACACAGGACAGTGAGGGTAACACAGGACAGAGAGGAAAACAAGACACAGAGAGAAACACAGGACAGAGAGAGAAACACAGGACAGAGAGAGAAACACAGGGCAGAGAGACACTGGGCAGAGAGAGAAACACAGGACAGAGAGGAAAACAAGACACAGAGAGAAACACAGGACAGACAGAGAAACACAGGACAGAGAGAGAAACACAGGGCAAAGAGAAACACAGGACAGAGAGAGAAACACAGGGCAGAGAGAAAAATACAGGACAGAGAAACACATGACAGAGAGAGAAACACAGGGCAGAGAGAAAAATACAGGACAGAGAAACACATGACAGAGAGAGAAACACAGGGCAGAGAGACACTGGGCAGAGAGAGAAACACAGGACAGAGAGGAAAACAAGACACAGAGAGAAACACAGGACAGACAGAGAAACACAGGACAGAGAGAGAAACACAGGGCAAAGAGAAACACAAGACAGAGAGAGAAACACAGGGCAGAGAGAAAAATACAGGACAGAGAAACACATGACAGAGAGAGAAACACAGGGCAGAGAGAGAAACACAGCTAGGGCAGAGAGAGAAACACAGGGCAGAGAGAGAGAGAAACACGGCAGAGAATGGGGAGACGGAAGAGGAGAGACCTAGCAGGTATTAAGACAGTTCCTCTTCCGCCACCCTCACTATGCATACAGAGAGAAAGAGAGACTGGTCTACAAAAAAAACCCACAGTAACGCCCACATAGTCTCTTTCATTCATCCGCGACCTATTATCTTTCTTTCATCTTGAAAAACTATGCTTAAGTACAACACTGCTTCAAATCACGATTCAGCAGCCTTGCCAAAGAACTTTGCTGGCACCAATCGGTTGCTAAGTCGTGCAGTTCAGGAAGCAAGTAAGCACAGGCTTGAAAAAAAGGTGGGACAACTGCCTCGGAATAGGCCGCACGCAAAAGTTCTTTAATTTTTCGCGTCTAGCGTGAGGGTTTCCTCAAATAGTACAAAACTGACGAAAGGCTTTCAAGGAAAGCGTACTTACGGATATGAGACGTCAAAGTGCAACTTCGTATAGTTACCACGAACAAAAGCACGTGGTAATAGTCCGTGACCTATAATCTAAGGGGTTGGCTTTGGCAGTTTCAAGGTAGCTGGTAACATATCAATCGGCTTCGGGTGGTTTTCCCTCACCCGCCTCGAAGAGGGGCCAGGGTGTAATCGACTGTAATTGTGACTTCGTTGTGACTTCGCGCTAAACGGAATGTTTAAGTTCCGATTCCGACACAATACACGTCACGTGGTACCAAGCGGGGACTAGCCAAAGGAAAAATAGTAGAAGACCGCACAACCCAGCACCCTGAAAGGTGTCTACAATTCACACAGGTTATAATTAACGGACATTAAACGGACATTGTTCCAACAGAAGAATAAATGTAACGTCGAGTGACACAAAAGAACCAGTGGAATTCGTCGCTGCCCCAGTGAAACAAGTTCTGAAGGCGTATACTGTTCCTGCATGTGTCACGATTTCGTTGTGTGTGATAAGCACCTGTATCGCGCTAGTAGTGTTGTGAACGGACAGAGGACTGTGCTTCATCTTGACAATACTTTCCAAGGATCGACTGCCTCATCGCGCGTCGATTTGTGTAAGCACTTTGTGTTAGTGCTAGTGCAATTCACCAGTATTCTGAGGACTGCCGCTGGACTTTGACGTGATGATTCCAGGTACATTTCCAACTGCATGAGAGTTACTGGTACTGTTGCATTTTCTTGTTAAAATGCAGAATTGAGTAAGATATTGTGAGATATTTTGTGAGATAACTTCACAAATAACTTGATGCAGATAGCAAACGGTCGGTGCAAAAATGTCATTTCCCCCCAGAACTAAAATTATGTTAGCGTGGTTGGTGCTGCGATAATCTGTGAAGCAGCATAGTATTAGCACCCCGCTGTCCCCCGTACGAACGTGGGAGAAAGCGCCACCCTGCACACTAAATCTAAACTAATAGCGCCTCTTCCTTTACATCCAGTCGAGCGGCTATGGCAACTATTCGTCTACAGATCTACTGAAGGCCGTCTCCTGCATGGACTCTTGGACAGCCGTCCAAAGACAATCCCACCTACCTGTCACAGATCTCACGCCACCATTCCGCCATTCTCATGCTGATAGCTATCCTCCCACACTCCACAACAAGTGCTGGATAGGTACCTGAAGGTTTCCGAGGGCTAACAAGCAATATATTATCAGGGTTTGCTTTCCAGCGTTGTAACAATGGATCGATGAGGGACTTACTGGAAGCTGTCTCCTCGCCGTCGGCCAGGCTTCATGGCTGGACGGGACTGCTGGCAGGACTTGGAGTGGGTGTAGAGAGCACTGTCATCGTGCGCGAGACGTGACTTGGGTTTGCCCTCTGCGCGTCCCTGCCGGCCCTCTGACTCCCCACTCAGTGGGCTGCTGGCCTGGCTAAGTGGGCCTAGTGGGCTGCTGGCCTGGCTAGGTGTGCCACGGTGTCGGTCCCAACCACCTCTGAAACAAAGCAAAAAGAAACAGTCGGCTGTTACTACACCTGAAAAACACAGTCGGCTCTTACTAAATCTACTACATCTGAAAAACACAGTCGGCTCTTACTTCACCTGAAAAACACAGTCGGCTCTTACTACATCTACTACATCTGAAAAACACAGTCGGCTGTTACTACACCTGACAGGCACAGTCGGCTGTTACTACACCTGCCTACGGAGATAGCGGACAACAAGAACATGATTTCATGCCCTCCCTCCACCCAAAAAAGCCTCTCCCCCTATACTTTCTCTCACATATCAAATAAACACAAAGGCGTGCGTACGCATGCACAGTGACCAGTAGAGACAACCCCACCCACACCGCGGTGATCGAAATGCAGCCACATCCTGCTGTGAAGACAGGGCCAAGCTGCGCAGTGCAGGCGGCTTGAAGCAGCGGCAGCGGGAAAAAAATCACGAAGTAGAAGTCAACAGACGTGGACATATTCGACAGAAAGGATTCTTTGCTTGGATTTCACAGCTAACTCTGAATTATGTCACAGCAGTGGTGGCAGTAAATGTCAGACAAGGGAAATAAGAATGTGCACCAATCTATAGCTGCATAGCAGCAGTGCGTTTCTCTGTAGCACCACTCGGTTAAAACTGGCCTCGCATCAAAGGATTTCACGAAAGGGTATGCTGTGCTGACAAGAAATTACAGGGCACAATCTTGACACGCTTGCAGGAGGTTGTAAACGGGGTGAGTTGTTATCTCACAGTCGCGTCATCGCATCCTTCCGGTACCCCCGGCAATGGTTAGGTTACTGTCAGATTCGCATCACGATTCATTACCAAAGTTGAAATCTTTTGGCTAGGTACACGTATCTTTTCAACTCTCCTTTTCCCTGCCTCGGTTCTCAACTAAGATTTGCCTGCCTCCTGCCCAGATGTGAAGCTCATGCCGCTGGAAAATGGAACGAAAGTGTCATTATCCAGTCAGTTCAGTCTCCTTCATGAAAGACTAAAACTTTCGCTTCTGACATTACCCAGGCTAATCAGAAATAATTAAGACCACTACGCAACTGTCCAGATAAGCAATGTGAATATATATGTGATGATGTATGCAGCCAACGACGGATACCCTAAACAATAAACAGGCACTACAGAGTTTGCAAACAAATCTTTGTCTGTACGTCAACGACTGTTTCAGAATAGTCCACAGATTCACTCTGATTAAGGCCTGTTTGAACGCAAAGAATGTGCGTCCTATATTTCACTGAACCTGTGTGTGTGTGTGTGTGTGTGTTTACGTACTAATTAGCCCTTAGGTTTTGCTGTTTGACAATGCCTTTAAGCCTAGAACTTGACAACCTTCGCACGCCTGGTTAGCTCAGTTGGTAGAGTTGCGGACGGAATTAAAAGGTTGCTGGTTCGAATCCAGGTGTCGCAAAGGAATATTTCCTGGAGTTTCACATTGTCCAAACTCCATTCGGCCATCTCCCCGCACATTAAATTGCCTGTCCGCACCGCACTGCTGCTATCAGTCTGGTGGTTCTTTCATAGCTTAGTAATTGGACCCCATCCCCTACCCATATAGGGCGAAATCACCGCGAGGTGGAAGAACTGTCCCTTTAAATAACCAACCAACCTTCAGCTAATAAATGACAGCTTAACGTTTGAATGACTGTGTGTTCAATGGATAAGAAGGTTCACCAACCTATTTTGAATTTCACTACCTCATTTAAATTTTCACATACCAAATTTGTTTTTAAATTGTCACACTCTCTCTCCTAACAGCTAAACACATAAGTACGCACAGAAGTGCAGTGGAATCTCTCAATTGCGGCCTTGAAAAATCATGAAAAGTTTTGTCTTATTTGGGAGAGCCTTCTATTAAGTAGTGGCGTTTCCTTCAATGATTTATCTGCTCTTATGAACAGGGTGCTTGATAAACACTAATAAAATAAGAATACAAATACTAGAATACAAATAAAAATACTTTTAAATTACCTTTAACATGTTCTATAAAAATCCATACTAAAATGTCTGCACAACGGCTAGCGATCCATAATTTTTAATAGTCTGGTAAGATTTCTCGTGGCCACGGGCTACCGGACTATCGAATTTCCCGATCTATGTATCCTCAGTCCCTCGAAAGAACACAGCCATAGGATCTCAGACGTTAACTGCCATTTTATTTTACATGAAGCGAATCGTTGCAAACTTGCGCGTTCTCTGCCCCCCTCCCCCCGACCCCCTTCTCTCTCTCTCTCTCTCTCGGCCGAATAAAGATGAAGAGAACGAGGTATAAGACCGACGACTACCTACTTCACCTTATCAGGCCAAGGATGGAATAATCACGTTCAGAACACAGCCCGATCGGGTGAAGTAGCTTCGGTCGTATGGCTTTCGCCCCGGAGTGTGTGGACTGTCCCCGTCAGAAAAGCCTTCAACGAACGACAACGAATGGACACGATGACCTCCTAACAATGCCTATATCCGAAAGCTGAATTTTCAGAAACTCCAAGATTCTCCAAGCTGAGTTGCTACGATACGGAGGTGTTCTTGGTTTTTTGTAAAACTGCTATTTTCGCGATGTGTTGTCTCCCACGTCTTGTGACCCCTCACGCCCAGGGTGTCAATGACTGACAACCCAAGGACACACTCGGCATGTTTTATGTCAGCGGTGCAAGGCGCACACTGTGGAGAACACGCACGGGGCGTACTCCACGCTAAGTACCTGACGGGACAATGCGTCACGCGTTCCGTTCTTCAAAATGCGGGTCAGTGACCAAGTGAGGTTACAACTGCTGGCGTCGATTTCAGGGAATGCACGAGTGGTGCAGATCTTTTGCAACAACAACAACACGGTGTTGTGCGACCAAAGCGCCGCATGTAAGAAAGAAAGAAAGAAGAAAGAAAGATTCACAAAAAAGGAAAATGCTACGCAGACTGCAGTGAAGTGTAGTTAGAATGCTGCTACACAAGGGAGAAAAAAAGAATTTTAATTTCAAGATTAACAACAACAATAATAAATGCCTACAAAGGCAAAAAGTAAATTGCATACAGTGTCTTCTCCACATGCAGACAGATGGTGAATGATGAAATAATGTTTCTTTATGTTTTTGTTTGCTTTGTGCAAAAAGAAGGGGGTTACACACCCACAGACAACTGAACCGCTTTTTTAACTCTCATTCCAGAGATTCCAGCGATTTCGATCGGCAATGTCTCACTGCTGCTGGCTGAGCTTGTCGCTTCTCGCCTGATAACGCGCTATCTCACGCCAACAACCACCTGGCAACACAACCACAACCCACACTAATCAATACTTTCCCCTGCCGGCTGTCACGACTGCCACCAGGTACGAGACCTCGAGTACCCTTGCTACAATTGTTCACTGCCCTCACCAACTTCTCCTTTTCGCAGAAAGATTCACCGTCAACTGCAGTCTACATCATCTTGTCCCTCCCTTTCACGAGACTCATTCTGACGCCATGTTTTCAAATTACGAAAGCATGTAGATGTGATTGTCATAATTTTATCGTGAATGAACGCTAGGGACGTCGACAGACACCAAACGCCGGGAGTCGTTTACTCATTACATGGCACTGGTTTTTGTGGGGACATCACGACTTCAGCGGTCATAAGTTAGAACCCGCTCACGAGCTGAGCGTTTTTCTCCATAAAATCATGGCAAATAACGAAGGAGAGTTGTAAACAATTTTGGGCAAATGTGTTATATTGGCACATACATTTATGTTTACGTACAGCATAATATCAATACATCTTCTGTATTCACTGGATTGGTTTAGAAACATTTTTATGAGTTTTAATAATATTTTGCAGCATTCAGCAATCGCACTGTATTCTTTCAGGTTGTCTCGGCCTCAGCGAGAATTACTAAGAATTGTTCGCTTTCTGGTATGCGTGATTCTAGTTTCTCATGGACACTGAAACGTTAGTGGGAGCTGCCTGGGACAAATGATAACACACTGACACTGACATTGCGGGGCTTTTGTCCGAAGATACTGGCAAAAGAATTAATGCCGTACAGACTATATAAGGCATTCGATAAGTAATGTTGACCTGTTTACATTTGACATTTTAAAACAGCAAGAATACGAGGAACTGCCTAAATTACAAGCACATAAGCAAAAGAAAGACAGCGTTGAAACAAAAGCAAGTAAAGTCTGGGGGTAAACAAAATATAAAAAAGGTATTCAGTCTTGCTTATACAGGGAGACAATTACAGCAGTATCTGCGTACGGAATTGCCTCCCTCTAAGCTACCGGCACAAGCTTGTTGCGATGTGTCCCTCAACACTCTTTAGCAGTTTGTGGTTAACATTTCGTTATTCGCGCAGCGATACACAGAGATGCCTTACGGTTAACTTATAACGGCTTTTACTGGTAGCTCAGTCTGGTCCCACGGTCGATGGGTTTATGAAACGCGCATCGCGTGCCACGCTAATCATTCGCATCATGGACGGTGTCGGTGAGAACTGCAGACACGCCGAAGGGCGCTGAGTAGCTGGGCATAACAGCGTAGATCAACGCACATTATTAAAGGTTGTCTCGTGACCTTTTTTAAGGTCATAGGGGAGTGCTTAATTCCTGCAGCCCATTTTTGTTTAAAAATGAGATGTTCGCTCCTCCAGTCCGGATGACTAGTTTTCACGCATTGCGGCACAGATAACATCAGATACGACCCCATGCCGCCTGTTTATATAGGTCCGCGCTGTCTGCGCTGCCTGCTCTGCCTGAAGTGGCATTGTGTCGACCCAGCAAGTTTGACGACGATGACGAGTTGTGGCCCAAACCTTCAAACAACGCAGTATCAAGGGCCCTCCACTGTTACTTTCTAAACCTCCTTCGGCGATCACTTTGCGGGGAGTACTGTTATCAACTCGTGTCAAATGGAGTACTGTAATAATAAGTACAAACGTGCTCAGTGCTGGTGGTCAGAAGAAAGTTTTGTACGTTAAAAAAAGACGTTGGCATATTTACTGTTACCTACACCAAGTAACCGATACCAGAAGACAGTTTCTTGTAGCTGTCATGGGTAACAAAAAATGACACCCAAGATGAGCGAGATAAGGTGACAGTTTTTTGTACGTCACGAGGATTGTGTCTCTTGATGAACAAAAACTTTTTTTTACTGGAACAAAAACATTCCAACTAGTTGCTGATCTCACCTTACCTTTCCGGAAGCCATAATTAATCAAAGTGATCAGTCACTAAAGAGATCAGCCAAAGAGAATTCCCTCCACTTAAACTTTAAACTGAGTTGATGATTAGCTTCTGATATTTTACAGGAAACCTTCTTTTAATAGCTACAGAAGACTGTGCCCTAGGCCAGTTTCACAAGCAGTGTGTATGTGGTGTGTGTGTGTGTGTGTAGAGGGGGGGGGGATAATGACCGTTCTGCTCATTATAGTACTGGTCTATGTTTTACTGCAATTATCGACACCTGTCTACTGCCTTCGTTCTTGAGCAGGGAATAAAACCAAACTCGATCTACACCTTTCGACGTCGCAAATATCCTCTTGACTTCTAGTTAAGGACGGCAACCTTCAATCATCCGTCTACCTTGAAAGACAGAGCAGTTAACCCCTTCTCCCAACAAAGTCTAAGCCCAAGGAGTGTTTGGAGCTGCGCCAGTGAGGCTGTTGTATGCTATCGCACCATCGCTATAAATAGTCATGGACATAAAAGATTAATATTAGTTATAAACGTAAGATGCAAAACAGGGTTGTTTCTTAAGTTTTAATCGAAATGTTTCATTTACATAAGTCACACCCTGCTAATAAATATCATTGCCGTGACTAACGCGGATCTTCTGCGATCGCGAACAGTCAACAGCATCGCGAATGTTGATCTGAAACATCCACGTTTTTATTTACAGGTTCGCCGAGGTGAACATCATTATCTAGGGCAGATCTTGCCCTTTGACCCTCCAGCTTCAGTGCACTGCTCGTGCATTCAGTTCCTTAATTTAGCTCAGTCCCACTACCAGTCTCATGGCCAAGTGAAGGCAACTCGCGTTCGTGTGCGTCGACCATGACCGACTGAAACTATAGTCACGTGACATCTAGGAAAGTCTGCACGCTGCTGTCTTTTTTTCACGCGCAAATGTGCACGTGACATGGACAGGACGAAAGGGCTGTAGTGCGACCACCCTTATGACTGACTGGCCGGAGGCCCTAATACAGAAGCTTCAGAAACAAACCCCAGGTCGAAAAGTTCGCATCTGTTCTGGTTCTACAAGCGCTCGTAAGGCCTTCAACACATATATTTACGTCCACTTGTATGTATGAAAGGCGGTACTAACTCACACGATGTGGTACAAGGGTGGCATGCATGGCAGTTTTAAGCTTCTGTTCATACGTAAACGTGAACGTAAAATACACCGGACGAACCTGCCTTACAACCAGTGTTATGACTGAAAAATAAGCGAACGCTTATTCAAGGCGTCCCTGAGACCCAAGCGAAAGGACATTTAATTGATCGTCGATCTCTCGTGAGAGAGTACAGTCGGCTGCGTGCAGTCTCGTGTTTTGTATCCCCAAGCCACTGATTACATCAGTCGTTTCGAAACCACCGTTAACTGATCATCTCTTACATCACACGAGTATAAGAAATAGTCGATCACTCAGCCCTTAAGGACAATAAACAGTTCCCGTAATTTGTAGCCCACCTACGGCAAGAAATCAGTCCGACATGCGTACCACGGTCCAAAAATAGTTTGATACAGTGAAAGTAATAGCTGGAGGTCTACTCTCCTCCCTGTCCCTCTCTCTCTCTCTTTCTCTCCCTCTCTCAGCGGCGGCTTTTACACGCAAAAAAAAAGCAGAGGCGAACGGTCATGAAACACAACCCCCGGGGTAGACCCCAACTAGCTGATGTCAGAGTCACATATCGATGCCAAGAACGCTGCCCTCTTTGATGAAGACAGCACCAAGACAAAGCAACTCCTCGTGCAGATGCCTGTGGAGCTCTCCCCTTCTGACTGTCCTTGATCACAAAGGACCTGTTCACCTGTGCACTACGAAGTCGGCGCAGTTCACGGAACTAATACTCACGGAGGTATGTGCCGTCTGCATACATCACAATACTCGCCACCAAAGACAGTTTTGACAGAGACCATCGCGTGAGGCTTCCCACTACTCTTACAGCAATGACCGTTGCGCCCGAAAAGTACATAACTATTCCAGGGACAGGAATACGAGGGGGGGGGGAACAGCAGTAAAACTACAGTGGGATGAAAAGGAAGCCAAAGGCACAAGGAGAGAATTCGAACTATCGAGTAACGAGCACATATTGTTTCATTCCAACAGAACCAACCAAAGCGGAGTAACAAGAATGAGACTAAATGGAGGATTAGTACAGACCCAGTGACCCGCGGTTGTGGGGACAGACGCAGTGCGTTACATGTTCTGCTAGAGTGTAGCCTAAACAGCCAGGAAAGGGATGAACTTGAAATGTTACGCGCCTTGTCCTAGATCTGCAAACCCTCTCTGAACCCTCCACAAAAGATAACGCAATCCACAAGTTTCCGCACGCCATTTGGATACTGTGGCCGGGGCCATGTCTCAAGCCAGTTCGAGGCTCATGATTCTCACTTCCGGTTAGCTAGTTAAGTGATAGCTGCATCTCGCAAGCGGCTCGCATTCCAGCCAGAAATCGAAGAAAAAAAATATCAAAAAGGTGGTGGTGGCACCTGCTCATTTATCGGGTGTAAAAACAACAGAAGAGTTTTACATCGGTGGGGTCTTACGCAATGTGTGGTGCACAAACCACTTCTGCACGGCGAGTGCCCCTGTGAACCGGTCATACGAAACCCCGATACAGCCACCAAAATTCATGGTCTTAGATCTAAATAAAGGTTTTAAAGGTATATCAAGCATTAAAATGCACTTTCTGAATTATTTGATGCATAATATGTCAAAAATCGACATTATTTGTGTACGTACATTTTACAAATTGTCCGTACAGTTAATGAGTTATCGTCTGCTCGTCCGCCGTGTATACGAAATACATCAGAACGCACTTTCTGAATTATCTGATGTTTAATATGTCAAAAATCAACACTTGTGTACGTACATTTTACAGATGTATCATTTGTCAGTACTGTCATCGTCTGCTCGTCTGCCGTGTATACACAAGTGTCGGCTGTTGGCATATTATACATCAAATAATTCAGAAAGTGCATTCTGATGCTTGATATACCTTTAAAAACATTTATTTAGACCTAAAACCATGGATTTCGGTGGCTGTTCGATATTTCGTATACACGGCGGACGAGCAGACGATAAAAGTACCCACATAAATCTGTAAAATGTACGTACTCAAGTGTCGGTTATTAACATATTATGCATCATATAATTCAGAAAGTGCTTTCTGATGCTTGATATACCTTTAAAACCTTTTATTTAGGCCTAAAACCATGAATTTTGGTGACTGTTCGTGGCTGTGCATGGCTGATTAACTGAGAAGATGAAGGCAAACCGGAACTCACGATCATGACTGGCACAAGCTTGCCTCCAGCGCCGTTTGGGTATCACGCCAAGCAGTACCGGAAGCGCGAACTTGTGGAAACATAATGGAACTGACAACGCAGGTAGTAAACGCCCATCCAGACGTTAGATTTATCAAAATTAAAACAAAATTATCAAAATTAAAACGGGGGTGTACTCCGCTAACCACTAAAATAACATCCAGTAAGCAATAGGGAAAACGTAAAATGCAGATCATTAAAAAGAAAATCAGAAATACATAGATATATATATATATCAGTAAAGCAATATCACAGTTAGCAAAACTACAAAGGTATAGAAAAATAAAATGTAAAAAATAGGACGACAGTAGGATTGACCAGCAAGGACTCCACCAGTCAAGCCCCGTATACCCACCATCAGCGACAGTGCCAGAAAAGTGACCAGTGCATTGCATCATGAAGTCAGATAGGAAACTGATGCTATTGCAAAGATCCCGTAAAGAACCGCACCAGAATTATTCCCAAGGCACAATTTGCGGATGGAATTTTTAAAAAAAAGTCGTACACGTTCAGAGCATGTCATATGACCTTTTTTCTGGAAACAGACAAGGGTGTATACTTTTAAATAAGTCGTGACGAGTTGCCTGCTGGGAACTGCACGATGTATCGTGACAGCTCTATTTGTAGCCCCCTTCTCTCTTGGACAGCAGACAATACTTTCGCCGACATGCGCTGATAATCAAAGTAAGTATTCGAACTGCTTTCTCTAGGACACGCAGACATACAGACATGCAGACAAGCATGGACACATACACGCAAGCATTCTCTCTCACACACACACACACACACTACAATCTTTACTCTTCTTGGAAATAAGGACAGGAAAAATAAAAGGAGTTCTCACGCCAACATGAAGCCACAAAATCCCATCAAGACTGATAGCCCCTGACAGACTTCCTGCTATATGCAACCAGACACTTACAGAAAGTCTGGGTCACCGCAACCACTTTGTACGCGTCTTTCCTGAACAGTAGTAAACGTCTGTTTTAATAAAAGGCCAGGTGTTCACACACGACCGCGATAAATCTTCTGTCGACCTTTGAATACCCGAGTCTCTTTTTATACCTTGACACTAAACCTTTTAGTCTTGGCAAATATTGCACCACGTTGTGTCCAAAAATATTTAAAAAGAACTCACGACGGCTGCGCAGAAACTTGGAAGCTTGCACGCGGGACCGTGGGAATATATCACACAACAGGAGCGCGCAGCATTTCTTACTGACTAGCTCGATTAAAACGTGCTGTCTGAATTCGCCTTTCAGTAGAACCGCGGAATGCCAGGTAGTCCCCTCCCTCCACACGCACACACACACACAGACGCACGCACGCACGCGCGTACACACGTACGTCATTAGAAGTGTGGAGGGCAGAGGAGGTGCGTGTCAACAAGACGAGGCTAAAAAGAACTCCCGAGTTTGTTTGCTCCTAACCACTTGCCTGCAGGTGAGCCTAGCAAACTCCAACTGGTCTGCCGATCAACTGTAATGAGGCCCGCGCGTGACGTGTGCCGCAGACTGGAAAACTTTTCCTACCTGACCCTTTGCTCCTGAGGTATGTCTCCTGCGGGCAACGTCTGAATGTCGAAATACTTCTGACTGGAACTTTCAAACAGCGCTTGCTTCTCGCGTCATACACGTCAGCACGCTACCCCATGCGATAATCAAGGACAGACAGCCAGCCAATGCATATACAACAAATCACGCTTACGTAGCTGATGGCCAGCGAATAAGTTATGGACATGTCGTAAGCTTAAGTGCATTAAAAGTAAACAGAAATATGACACCGAGTCACTAAATGAGACAGCGAAGGAGACCAATACAGACGCCCGTATGTAGCAATCCAGGCAAGACCTGTGCCCGTTTCCCTTATAACAGTACTTATAACAAAAGTTTTCTGTATCTCTAAATTTACACTTCTGTCCAAAACAAACTGCTTATCTCGTTTAACTTCTTCTACCTCCATCATTCCTGGAGCAATTATATCCCCAGTGTTCCAGCAAATTACTGCTTCCTTATGTTGTACAAATGATTGAAAGATAGACAAAAAGTTCGCAAAAACATGCCGTTTATATGGTGAATAAATTTTATGAAGGCTGAGCTTAAAATTAACAATAAATCGATCGCTAGGGGCAAGGGTTATTTTTGTCGATCGGGTAAATAAAACTTCTAAGTTGCTCTGCAGGGCAAAGTAAATATTTTCATGAATTTTCAATTTTTGTTGTGGGGGTGGGGGTGGGGGCAGAGGGGAGTGCATCTCAATTTGGGACCAGCTAAACCAGGCCTAATGAACCAGCGAACCCCGTGGCGATAACGAAACATGGGCGACCAAGACAGCTTTAAAGACACTCCTCCCATGTTGCCAGACCTCGTGTGTCCCTGAGTGAATTCTGCCGAGGGAAAGTCTGCTTCAAATATCTGATATTCATCAATATGAATTCTGGAGTCGTCGCTCTCTCGGATTCGCGCGACTCCTAGCTGTCTTCCAGTCGGTGCATTTCAGCCCTTTGATGACATCAGTTTGGTCTAACCTATACCTGGCGACCACTCCCAGTAAGGCCACACGTTAAGGTCAGAGGCACGATGGTGCCTGTATGTACCAGGAAGTCAGGAACACACAGCGTGCTTATTTCATGTCCAGAATTACTCCCGTTTATCTTCCGTTCTTGCCAGCGGATACAGACTGCGTCCCACCTAAAAGAGGAAGTGTCACCAAGCCAAGATGTGTCATATTTGAGCAAGGTTGTGACAACAGTTGCACTTGTCCTGGGAGGGAGAGAGAAAGAGAGGGGGAGGGGAGGGGTCCTAACAGATTCTAACTTAAGGTGAGAACAAAGATGGGTACATACAACAACTATGTGATTTTCACCACAATCTGTTGCCATCGACTCTCACCACACACACACACACACACTTCCCTCGGTACCTCCACATTCAATTCACAATGACTGGCTGACGAAAAAAAAAACTATAGACATCCGCTATTGCTTACAATTGTCCCTTACTACAGCGGCGTGCTGTCTGCGGCATTAAATGTTCGATTCCACGACGCTTGTGCACATAGCAGTCATTCCTGTCCTGGTGGCACGACCTGACCTAGGCACGCATCGCTTCCCCTCGCTATGGTCTCGCATTCCTCCCGGCCCCGACCAAGGCACAACGGTACCACAGCGTGTCCTTGAACTCTTGACAAAACACAAGCCATCTGGCATACCAGCCGCTGGCAAGCACCGTGAAATGTTTTCAGCAGTCGCACATTGATAACGAGATCCCTTGCCTCTCAGCGTGGATCACTTGTTCATGCATAGGCAGGCGTCAGATAAAAATTATACAGACTGCTATGATCGCATATCATCGCTCCTCTGCATTATTATGCACGAATCATTCTGGTCAAGAAACTACTGCACCCGTTGCCTTAAGGAACACATCAAACTGTAAGTCAGGCACAGAATGTCCGAAGTTTTTTTTTCAACAGTATGTTTTAGAAAGCGTCACCAGACTGATCCGTCAGCTTCCAAACAGTTAACAAAACTCTGACACAAAAAAACATCCTGTCAGAAAGCGGGCCTACAACCCAGCGAGACATTCAGTATTTTTACTCTGACTTGCTAGGAGTTCAAATGTGTACAGACTGCAAGTTCCTTCTAGACACACCAGTTGCTCAATATGTCCTCAATGTCTTGCTATCGCACACTGAGGACGAAAAAAAAATTTCTCCAGTATCGGCAACGAGTTCGACAGGCTGTGGGCGCGCTGCACGTTATCGTGCAAAAACCAGTGATTTATTACCGTCTGCTACACACCTAACAACAGGTATCACAAACGCCGCTCATTGACATGCACGCAACACCCCCCACACACACACACCCATAACCCTTACACACAAGCACGCACACACCAACGCTTACACGCACATGATCACATTCAACACGCCAACAACCTAAAGTGCAACCAACAGGAAGTACGAACCATGCCAGGCACGCCCCAACGATCAGCAGGTATAAGGTCCTGAAAACTTTCTCCAAAACTCGTTTCCATAATGTTAATCCGTTGTCTATGCATGAGGGAAACAAAAAATACTTTGCCGATTTGGGAGTTGCCCACTGTGGGAGACAAAGTAAGCGGAATATTGATGGAGCTTCCACTGCTGGGGTTTTATAGCACAGCAAGTCATGCTTTATATTATTCCCACTACGAAAATGCTAAGAATGCCTCAGCCGTCCCTCCCGCCCGCCCTCCCTACCGCCACCACCACCACCACCACCACCACCACCACCACCACCACCACCACCACCACCACCACCACCACCACCACATAACTTTGACTTTGCCCCTGAGCAAAGCACGAAGCTTGAAGTAACACGTCTCGCCAAAGAGTCGGAGAACACAAAGCCACTGGAGGGCCGAATAATAAGTCCGTCGCTAAAAACACTAGCCCGCTCAGTAGAGAGCATTACACGTTTTCACAAACACAAGTTGTCTGTTGCGTCCGGCCGAGAAACGTTGTTTTGTACGGGAACGAGGCAACGGCATCGTGTGTCTTTTTTGTCCATCCGCCTACAAGCGGACAAAGGGGACAAGTACCCGCAAACAGAGAGGTCGGAGAGAGTGAGAGAAGATGAAGACGGGAAAGAATAGAAGGTGAGGCGATAAAGAAAGCGACTCCCCACGACAACAATAAAACGATGCATCACTCAAGCCAATAGAAAGAATCAGTGGCAACAAAACCTTACTGTGACCACGCTGTACTTATCACCAGTTTTGTTTTGCTAGCCGTATGTCTATGACAAATCTCTGTCCGGTACAAAAACCGCATGGCTGACACAGTGACATCAGCAGCTAAAAGCTCAACAAGTAAACACTTACTGCTTTGTTTATTCTTCTTCTTGTCTTGCCAGTAATCAATAGCCAAAACAACAGCCTTGTGACAACGAAACCTGCGTGCTGCTCAGAAATCCAGCACAGTGTGCCTCTACTGCACTGAACTGCAGTATACTCTGAATTTCAAGGCTGATGGAGTACTCCTGTGTGATCGAGAACGAAAATACTGAGCCTCCACAGCAGTAACGGGAGTGGAAAGGTGTTCCACAGCCGTCTGACGCACCTTCCCAACCGCTGCCAAAGCTTGTCTCCTTTCTCAGCGTGACTCCATCTCCATCCCGCGTGCACCCACCTCCTAGCTAACCTCGCCGACAAACCATGAACAACTAGGTCGATCGTGACGATAGCCGTCAACAGGAAAACCCCCACAGGTACGGCAACTACCTCTCTCGCTTACCTGCCACCTGTTGTAGACGTCGCCTGGTCGCCATCTTGCTCCACGTTAATTATGTCGGCGAGGTAACACGATGCGAGGAGTGCGGTCGGCACATCCACGCGGCTTTGGCTCAACGCGCTGTTCTCTCTCTTTCCCTCCCTGGGGCGCGCGGACGCACACACAACAAACACGTCGGCGTAAGTATGGACACAGGGCAAGACGGGGCCCGGGCGGCCTCAAACCCTGAATGGACAGCGGAGCAGTTGGGCAAATCATCCCTCCTCCCGCTAGTGACCCGCCGGCCCTAGCAACGCTGTGCAGCGCGACACGGCGAGAAACGAGTGCGATATTTACCTGCTCAGGCAGCTCAGCAACAATCCGCACGTCACACCGCCTCGGGGAGAGAAGGGAAGCGCAGGCAGACGACACGACAGACGACAAGGCTGGCAAGTCGAAACAACTGGTTTCAGCGACTTTCCGGCACCAGTTACCTGCGCATGGCGCGGTCTTTTAACTGACAATCCAGACGACACGTTGATGCCGCAAATGGAACAAAAGATCACCTTCGTTGGGTGCGGAGTGGGTTCGCGTGCGATGCAGAGGCCGATCAATACGAAACAACTGTAGCTAATATTATCTCATCTGTTGTTATCAGCCATTGCGGCATTAGCTCATTTGGTGCTGGGACAATTTCTTCCCCGCGAAAACCTTGCCCGCGCCTTTCACGCAGGACAATTGCCATCGCAGGCCATCGCATCCGTCAAGGTCTGAAATCTCTGACCTGCACAGAGATGTCGTCGCTCATCTCTTTTCTCTCGGAGCACAGGCTTGCAGCACAGCGCGTCAAACGTACCTGTCGATATAACATCCCACCACCTGCCAAGTGCACGCAAAAGTGATCGCTACGTTAGCTTGGCGTGCAGATGCGCGACTATCAGAAGATGTGCCGGATGCATACTTCAGCATTTCACACGCACGGGGCTCACCCCCGCCCCCTCCGTCGGGTCAGAGCCAAGATCGTTTTCACACCACTGGCCACGCCCCCTGCCCCTCACTCCCCCATGCCTGCTCGCTTTGTCAGAGGGACACAAAGGAACACTGCCCGACTCTACATCGTTAAATAAAAAAACTTTGTTGCAGTTTTCCTTTCGCGAGACGTCTGTATTATAGCTGTAACATTAAAAACACATTTAAAGGGATTTACATCGATAAATTTTCTGAATCCAGCTCAAAACTGTATCAATTGGCAGAACCCACACACACACACACACCAAAAAGAAAGAAAAAAAAAGAAAATTCGCGTTCAGTCTTCCTGTTGGCCCGTCGGGATCTCAAGATTAACTAATTTGGATTAATACGCAGAACATCAGTAGAATCTTCCACTACACCGGTCAGCATTACAATAAACTCTTTATTTTAACAAGCTATTAAGACAACATTATTTGATCGGATGCGGAAACCGTTATTTGCCAAACTGCGATCAGATGGACAACCATAATTCCGCTAATATGAAACTACTTCAAACTGAGGTAACATGTGAAATTTCAGCGTGAGACGGAAACACGCTTTCTTCCTGATATAACCCAGCAGCCAATCATTCGCCACTCGATCTACATCAGACTACAGGAGTTTGTAATGTTTACAATCCTTGCTTCCTGTTGGGTTGATCTACACGAGAGCTTTCCTGGGCCCTTCAGTGGAAGTTCTTGGTTGGTCTAGTTGGTTATTTTAAACGGAAACTGCTGTCCCCTCGTGGGGATTTCGCAATACGTGCATGGGAGAGGGGGCATCTTATTCCAAAACTATATACTAGAACATCCACCTAACTGGTGGTCCAGTGTAGAGAGGCAGCTGCATGTTAGGGACGGGAAACTGTGGGGATCAGTCAACACCATGTGTAATCCGAAGACCTAATCCCTGACCGCTGCTGGATTCGAGTCTGCAATCTTCGTCGTGCAAACCCGAAGCTTTGTTCGCTGAGTTCCCCAGCCACAATCCCCCAGGCCTCGTCTAGATAGGACAGGTTTACAGGAGCTAGTAACGCGAGCGACGCAAGGTGGTGGATGCCTTTAAGTCGACCGACGGCGCCTAGATACGCCAGCTTGCCCGAAGTGGTTTCCTACAGTCTATAAAAATCACCTTGGCCCTCGCCCATGATGAAAAGCTTGGCGGCGTACCGAAGCATGAGGTCACCGTCCGAAATAGATTAAGAGCCCGGATGCACAGGCAGACAATTCATATATTTTATGGTCCTTCGTCTTTCCCGTTACTTTTCGTTAGCCAAAGCTCTCATAAAAAAAAACCACCATTGCACTTGGTGCACGGAATGTGCTCAACTTGGATTTGAATGTTATTCTAAGCATTAAAGTGACTCCTGAATATTAAAAGACCTTCCCACGTCATGAAATAATTTAACGCTTTAACCATAGACACATCTCGAGACACGGGGTATATAATACACCTGATGTTTTATACGTGTAATAAACTAATATCTTCGCAAATATCAATACACTAAAGTGAGGAAGCACTAAGTGTCAGTCTCTTAATTTAAAAAAAAATTACTTCCTTAAGACATACTGCATAACCTATTCAAACTCTTAAGCATCCATTCTGTTGTTGTTGTTGTTGTTGTTGTTGTTAACGTTAAACTGCTTTTTAATGGGCTGGGTATTTCAACGCTAAGACGTCATCTACTCATATAGATGCGCATGTGAAGCGGATCGCTGAAAGCATGTCTCTCGTCGCAGTACGGTGTAGAAAACCTTTGATGTGACACCTGTATACAGGTGATGTATTCTTGTGACGTCTACAGACGTCAGGGGTCAAGAGGTTAGGCAGAATGGGACTGGAGGACAGGAAGTGGGGGTAAACTCACAAAATAAAAGACCAGTCAAAGTAATAAAATCCTCCTAAAGTTTGCGGCTGTTCGGATCTGGATTAGGCATCCCCAGAGCACCCTGCGTTTTGTAACCCTGAAACAAGTACGAACGCACGTGCGAGCGCACGCCAACAGGCGCGCACGCTTGCACGCACAGAGGCACTCCTCTCTCAGTCGCTCACTCGATCGCTCCTTCGCCAAATAACAACCAGCAGATACTTTTTTATACTAACAGAGCAGCCAGCATAAAGCTTTGCATGTGCGTGTTTGCCTGTGTAGGTGCGTGTACGTGCGCGTGCAGACAGAACGACATAGATCTCCATTTTACCAGGCAGAAGTTGCAATCGCCGGGTTAAATTAACCACAGCTTGTTACTTCCGTCACCCCTTCGGTTGGAGCACCCAGGCGAAAATAACTAAACCCCTTTAAAATCCATATTTATAATTGGAGGCGACAAACGGATCTGACATGACAAATGTGACCCTCCCCTCTCTCTCTCTCTGGTGTTTTTCTCCTAGTGGCCCATCTCATCCGTCACTTGCACTTTCCTCAAGCGATGGGACCAATGCAAAAAAGGGCAGCGTAGTGCACACATTTTCAGGTCAGTTTAGCGTCAAACAATTTGTGATGCAAAATCAATGCCTCACAATAAAGTCAGCATACGGTATATCAAATGTCTGCATAAGTGTACGTAACACGTCTACTTCATATTTTTAAAATGACTGCGATTTTCGTAAGAATTATTCACAGTACTGAGCAGTAGGTATAAGCAGTTAACACTAAAAATGACTCTTGACTCTGTACAATTTATTTTCTTCTTCCTTCTTCCTACTATATCCTCGTTTGAATATATTCCCGCATTTCAATTTCCCTCCCAAAATACACCGAATCGAATATATAACAATATCCGTTATTTTATTTACCGCTGTTGTTCGTTTCCAGCACGCGCTTTGCATTATAGAAAACCGATCTTCTTCCTTGCGTATTGGGACGATTCGAAGGAATGAAAAGGTCTACAATTCCTTCCGAAGTTCAGTTCTTACCAGTGAACACGTTAGAGTTCCCTTCTGAAGAAAGCTACCCTTGTCTACCGGTACTCTCCCCTTATTGTGTTTCCAACAGGGCGTGCAATCCATTCCCACAATACCATCGCTTCTTTAAACTCCGGACAAAATTAATTAAATACAGTTTAGTCTCACATCAACAGGTCCGACGTATTTTGTCCATGCCTGGTTATCATACAGCCAGGCCATCCCCCTCCCCTCTCCCTACAGCCCCTGGATATTATTTAATGCGTGATGCATCATGGTCCAGGAATGGCCGGAGGACAAGACAAGGGACAGTAATGTCCATTCCTCTGAAGCATTTTCACATTCCACATGCGTTTCATAGGCGTGTCTTTCTTCCTAAGATGGGCAACAACGTGCCTAATGGTATGCATCTAACCGGCGGCGTTTTCCACGCAGGAACTATAAATAGTAGTATGTTGAAACTGTAGCCATTTTTTGCTCGCCTTCACCTGGAATAAAGGGGAATTCACAGCTTTCAAAATGACCCCCTACAGAGCACACTCATTACATTAGAATCCGTCATTTTTCCTCTCTCTCTCTCTCTCTCGTGCCTTGTGTTTACGCTTTCTCACGTCAGCGAATACGAGTATATACTTTCTCCTGAGTTGGCGTGTCATATTTTATGTTTGTGCTGAATGTGTCTGGAAACATCAGCAGTTCCGTGAGAAATGAGTTACCGACCAACATTCCCGACAGCACACAGTGTTACCGATAATCTTGGTGCGCACGAAGCTGGAGCCACCTTCACACGGTGCAGCGACATTGAATCAACGTCATTATCAAAACCTCAGTTGTCAAATATCACTCCTAGTTTGTCACCTGTCACTCCTAGCTTAGACTGTTCGCTCCTCCCTCCCTTGACAGCTGGTAGGTGGACGGTACGTCATAACCAGGCTAACAGCTCCGCCCAACCTAGGCTGGTTTGAACTAGAATAAGGTGGTTCATGTGAACACAGGGCTTGAGGGCACACGGTACTTAAGGAAGGGGAAGCATGAGAGATATGAAACACACTCAGAATCGGACTAGACACAGGAGAGAATGTAGGAAGACCAAGAGAAGCGGACACGTGTAGACCCACGGACCTCTGCCCCTCGCCATCTTAGCCAGGACACCGGAAGAGCAGCTCCAGTTCTCACGCTAAAAAAATACACTGGAAGTATTTCGCCGACAAGCCTACGTATCAGTAAATGACTGCTGGATGTGCCTTATAAGTTAAGGACTGCTCTTGCCATAAACTATCTTAGAGTCTGGGACTCGGGTTTTATCCTTTATAGGTGGTTTTATCCTGCCGGGGACAGGAGACGTCATAAGCTAGTGGCCGGGCGGACGCCAAGAGGAATTAGAGGGAAGTGCTGGTCGTTGCGTTGTCACAAACTTCGTGGTTGGGTCGTTGTACAGCTTTAGAGCTGTGTATTGCGGTAAAGCAGTTGTTTCAGTAGTGACGAGAGTAGGTGCTCTGTTGTCGGTCACTTACAGTATCTGTGTATAGAGCGGGATCATAGGCCGTGTTGCAGGTTATTTCCCCTCTGGCTTCAGTTTATCTTCTTTGTCTGATTCCTCGTGGTATGACGTAATCAGGCAGCGTCTTACCCTAGACACGAGCACGGTGATTCTCTGTAAATAATCTGTAGACATTTTTGATGTTGTCGAGTCAGTGTATGAAATATATGTTGATAGCGGTTCGCTGCAGTTGTATCTGTCACAAGTCACTCCTAGGATATCACCTGTCACTCTTAGCTTAGCCAGCTATATAGCTCCTCCCCTTTTCTGCACGCTTAGGTAGGTGAGTGATACGCCATTGGTCATGGCAGCTGCCCTGCTCCACCTAGTCTGACCAGAACCAGTTTACTCGAGGTTAATGCGTCAGAACGCCTGCTACTTAAGGAGGCAAAAACGCGATTAGAGGGATACACAGACGCATACACACAGAGACAGGACATGGAGAGAGAGTTAATGTAGGGAGACCTAGTGAAAGCAGACACGTGTAGACCCACGGACCTCGAATCCTCGCCATATTAGCCAAAGACGTGAAAAGAGCAAAGGACTCCAGCATCTCACGCAGGTACCNGGTGTATTCTGCCGACTACTAGACAAAGTAGTAAGTGTCTGTTGTTGTGCCTTGTAGGACTGGTCTTGCCATAGATTATCTTAGAGTCTGGGACTCGTGTTGATTTAAGATAGGTGGTTTTATCCTGCCCGAGACAAGATACGTCATAAGCTAGTGGCCGGGCAATACAGCCAAAAGAGGAGGCATAGAGTGAAGTGTGGATCGAGGCCGTGTTATAGCTTCATTGTTGGTCGTGGAGTAGCTTTGGAATTGTGTATCACAGAAACAGTTGTTTTAGTAGTGACAAGAGTAGGTGCTCCGTTGTTGGTCACTTACTGATAGCTTTAGAGCTGTGTATCGCAGAAGTTGTTGTATTAGTAGTGACAAGAGTAGGTGCTCTGTCGTTGGTCACTCATTGATTCAGTTTGTATAGGTTCAGAGCTGTGTATCGAAGAAGTAGTGGTTTCAGTAGTGACAAGAGTAGGAGCTCTATTGTCGGTCACTTACTGTATCTGTGTATTGAGCGGGATCATAGGCCGGTTTGCAGTTTGATTCCCCCTCTGGAGTTTGATTATCTTCTTTGTCTGATACCACGTGGTATGACGTAATCAGGCAGCGTCTTGCCCTAGACACGAGCACGGTGATTCTTTGTAAATAATCTGTAGATATATTTGATGTTGTCGCGTCAGTGTTTGAAATATATGTTGAATAACGGTTCGCTGCAGTTGTGTCTTTTATGAGGGTGGGGGCTCTTGAGCTAGAATGTTTTGCCTGTGTGAGGCTGAGCGAACGTGTCAGAGTATGAGAATCTTTTCCCTCGGTAGATGTCTCTAGTTATTCACATTATTTCATAGCGTCGTCATCCTTTGGTATAGAAACCATTGACCTGAGGCAGTAAAGGTTTTGGTGACGATTGCTCAATTAAGTCTACATTTACGAGATCACCATAAAAGTTTGTTCAGTAATTCTGGAGAAGTCGAGTCCAGTAAGTTAAGGTACAGCCCGTCGTGACATCAGTTTCAGACCACCTAGGTAGGTAGCAGGTAATTTGGGTGGGACAGTGTTTCCACTTTGCGGTGATTTCGCACTATGAGGTCATACTACTAGGCTATTCCACACGCTAGTCAGTAGCTCTACCCGCAGAGCTATCCAGGCCCCTCGTTCAAGCAGGCCACCAAGGCAGCAAGGTTCTCCACCACAGGCCTTTTCAAAGGGGACGATTAAGAAAAGCTTTAGGAAGACACAACGCAACCCTGCATGCCCACTGCCAAGTTTCTGCTGCTCCTAAATTCTCCCTCCCTCTCCCCCTTCCCCCTCCCCTCACCACCACCTCTCTCCCTCTCCAGACAAACCCTTCTCGCCCTCTCGGCAAAAGACATTTACTAATGGCCTATTAAAGCACTTCAGCGCGAGTCAACAGGTTATGGTGCCGAAGATTATGGGCCCTAAATCGTTGCTGATTGCATTGCAGACCTGACGCCCGGTCTGTGGGACTGTCGCGTTAGAGCCCAGAAACGACAACGACATGCAGATGTTGACCATGCGTTTCTCAAGCGATCCAGTTCTGTGCGTGCGTGGTTCAAGAAGACTTACCGGGCGGTCTTGCAAGCGCACGCTGCATGCTCGCAGAGTAATAAAAACCCACTTTCTGAGAGCCTGATTTGGAATAGTATTTTTCGGTGTGGGGGGGGGGGGAAGGGACTACAGCTGCCAAAAGAAATGAAACGAACTCTTTCCTACTCTGTACAACTTGGATTCAGTGTCAGTATAACAGAGAAGGGAACTGGAGTTAGTTTGTTATCGTCGTCAGCAACGAAAGCTATATCAAGGACAAAGAAGTGGTGACGGTGATGAGGGAACGGGAAAGGGGAAGGAAGGGTGAGCACCAGATTCCCCCCTCCCGACGACCACCCTGTAGACAGGTGCTGCATGCACAAAACCTACCTCTGGCGAACACGGGTTCCAAACCAACGACTTCTGCATCGGTGGCAAAGACGTGTTACCGCTATGCAACGGCTAACTCCGTACGAAAAAAAATGTTTTTCCAGAGAAGTTCACGACAAAGAGAGAAAGAAAGAAATACGCGTTATATTTTCTGTTTACTTTCGTCCCAACACTTTCCCCCACAGACTTCCTCCGACTAGAAAATATTAGGAATGGACAGTGCTGCGCGAACAAGCGTTAGAATGCACGTACGCAGACGCAAGCACGCTCACACGCGCGCGCACGCACGCAGCTTTTCTCCTCCCACCCCACGTCTCTGCCTACGTGACGTAAACGAGTCATGAGAAAAGGGCGGCTCGCAAAAAGAAGGGTCATGCCAGGCAATTGCAAACATTGTGCCCCTTTGGAATGTCTACCTGCACAAAGGTGTGTACCCCGGAGCTTCGTCACGTCTTTCTCGCCTCCTCCCTTACCCTGATCTCTTCCTCCGACTGGATCCAAAACATTAACGGCATGTCTGATTTTTTTTGTTTGTTTGTAATAACTGTGAAGGCTGTGTCCCCTTTGAAACAAACCAGGGGGGTTTTTTTCTCAATAAGGTGTCCAAATCGACGTCGATGACTGAAGCCATTCTGAAAAAGTAACTGGAGTGGTTTGGGATGTACTAGTCTGTGCATAAGCTCACAGTAGAAGAGGGTGGATCTGTCGAATAGACGGTCATTTCTTAGCATCTAAACATGTCGTGATATTAGTTACCGATGCTGAGGCTCTGTAACTTCGTTCTCGATCTCACTGGAGTATTTCCGGTGACACAGATTAGAATCTGTAACTGTACGATAGTTTGTTTTTGATGTAACATGCCGACTTTGTTATGCTGCTGTATTTATAATACCCCAAGCACAAGGCTGGTTACAACAAGAGCGGGTCTTAAAAAAACAAAATTTTTGTTTCACAACCTGGATCACAACTCGTGTATACATATTCACGGATGCACACAGGCCAGCGCGCATCGAAACCTTTAGCTTTTGGAAAGTGCGTAGAGTTAAAAGCGAGGATCTTTCCTACGCTTAGAGCCTCAAAAACAAATAACAACAAAACAACAACACTAAACAAAATCAGTAGTTGACCAGACTGAAGAAAATCACAAGACCTGACCAGGTAAGTTACCTTACCTGCAGATAGGTGTCGCAGTGCAGAGCCAGTGAGACCGGATGCGGAGATCAAGAGCTGTGCCCATCAGTGGGTGGGCAAACTTCCGGCGAAAAGTCGACATAGCCACCCTCCGCTGGTTAGCACAACTAGCTCACAAAAAAAGTCTGCACGCTGCACAACTTTGATCAAGAAGATATCCCGGGGTTGTTATCGAAAAGATTGTTTAATTGCCATCGTCATCTTTTTATTTTGTTGATGGGGCATTTAACCGAAGAAGAAAATGCCGGCCATCGTCAGCGTTTCGAATCAAACAATCCCATGATGTTTTTTTCTGTCTACAATGTAATTAACAGGCGAAGATAATCCTGACGCCCCAACGTTGGAGCTGTCCTCGTTCGCCGAGGATGGCTATTGCCTGCACAAGCGCCAGTAGCCAAACGAAGATCAAAGACACGGCCTTCGCCCCCATGCCGTGGGCGAAGACGACAATAATACAAAAGGCGTAGGAATCCCGCTGTTACTTTGTTCCAGGGCAGCAGTCAACTCACGTGAGGTCGAGGCTGCTTCTGTCACCTCAGTCCTGCGTCTGTTCCCACACCGCGGGGAGAGACAGAGATTTGTCAACACGCTTTCCACCATTTAGCTCTGTGTACAGACAGCCGTTCCCCCCCTTCCTCCTATCAACGTACTCTACGAACCAAATCCGCGCTGAAGCCGCTCTCAGGGCAAAGATGAGCGTTTGTTCAAGGGGACCTCTGCGAGTCCACAGCGTTAGTTAGTTAAGGAACAGATTTCCAATCTTCTTGGTGACGAAGTCCTTTCCGGCCAATCTTTGACTTTTCCCGGGTTCCCTTACACCAAATGCACTCCCAGGAGCGGATCAATAACCTTTACACAAGTCGAAGACGTTCGATAGTCTGCAGCTTACGATACTCTCTCCTTCTCTCTCTCTCTCTCATAAACGGGCACCAAAAAAAAGCTATCCCCCTTTTAACTAATCGGAACTACTGATTTCAAAAGCAAACGATTTGCATAAATATATGCATGCGAAGCTGTGTAGCCTCTCCAGAAAAACAATGCTTCTGACCCTTCACACTTTAAACTCGGAAGGTGAGGAGAGAGGGGCTGGTTAGAGTCAGCGAATAGCAGTTGTCACCACAAACGTTAACTTTCAAGGTTACACATAAGAAACTTGAATAGGTAATCCGTCCGATTCTAATGTCTCATACCTGAGTCCAGACCAAGTCACACGAAATCTTGCCACGTACTCTCGAAACAATGCACAAACTCTTCCGAAAGAAGCAGAGTTAGAAGTCCAAAGAACTCAACATGCTCGACCTGCGTGGACTGTGTTTACCTCTAAGCACTCTGGGGTGGAGTGCACGCTCGAAGCAGCCTGACCCAGGCGCATGCGGCCAATACGCACTTCCATGCAGCAATTTCTGCCCAGTACTGCTTGTCCGAGATTTGTCCAAGCCGACTTCGGGCTACCAGCATCCCTTTCTGCGCACATTTTATCATGGAGACCAACCAGACGTGACTGTACCGACGCCAAACTTAGACTGGCTGAAGAGAAGGAACTTTCCAACGCGAATATGAACGAACAATTCCCACAACAACAGATTTCAATACCCGCCACTCAATTCATACTGGAGACTGCAGCTCGATTGCTCCTATTGACTGCATGGCGCCTCGTCCACCTCGCGCAGGGTGTGTGCCTGCAAGTCCGTGCGCTGTTCTATGAAAACGCTGTCGCAGAGAAAGAGAGGGAAAAAAACATGCCCCAGAACACACAGCTCTCGCTTGCTTTGAGCCGGCCATCTGAAAAGCCAAAGTCAACTTCCAGCCCGACTTCCTCGTAGCCCGGATCGGCGATCATCGTTGTTCTAATATTTCCCCGATTGCTCTCGACCAAGCCCTCGGCAAAGTGTGAAGTCTTGCCAACTTGTTTGACACTTGCAAAGATTTCCAAACTTTTCAGTTGCCTCACAGCCGGCTGCGAAATTCCACTGGCATTAATCGCCAGACGAGCAACATCAACACCAGAAGGCCTCTTCATAAGTATGACCCCCCCCCCCCTCCTAGTAGGTCAGCATGTTCCAATCTTCCACCAAAAAACGCTCCTTTCCCAACTCCTGCATATTTTATTAGTGGCATGGCTATGCGCAAGACACTTTTCAATC
>SMGT01000311.1:104668-148507 GCA_004794575.1 Lanistes nyassanus | reverse complement strand
AAAAAGTAAAACGGCTGGTTTGGAATGGAAGTGGGAATGCACAGAAAAGCAGAAAAACAGAGAAGAATATAACTGTTTTAAAAAAAAGCTTGGAGGTGGGAAATGTGGAAAAAGGCAATTTCACAAGATAAATATTACGTAAGCTAAACAAAGTAGGAATTTTTTTCCCTTTCAGAGGTTTTCGGGAATAAAAGAACTAAACAGGGACCCTTGAGAAGAACATTGTGTGACATAAAGCACATATCTGCTGTTTTTATCATTTTATCGGAAAATGCTTACAAAATCTGAGCCCAAATAAAATGTACAAAAGAATGCAATGGCATATTCGCAGAGAGACCTACGGATGGAAACTACAATTAAGATGAATAAGAAGACAAAAAGGAGATAATGATTATGACAATAATGACGAAGAGGAGAAGGTGCGAAACGACCCAACCTCCCACACTTCGGAAAATTAAGCACTCACATTCAAACATACACATTCACAGAGAGAGAGAGAGAGAGATCAATGGAACACGGACAGCGCAACGCCTTCGAGTATCGTGCGCACACAAAGATCAGCTCCAAGAATAAAAACGTCACAATGTTCACGGTTTATCAACGGCTTTAAGTCTCAACGATTGTATTTGCAAAATTCGGAAAGATTTTCTTCATATCTGACATTTCCTGTCGGGAGCATGAAAGCTCGTGACCTAGATTGCCGGTGCTGATGCTGGATGGCATCCCACAAACGTCTATTTGGCCGACATGAGGTCTCAAAAAAGAAACAGTGGAACGCAGTAAACTCCATTACACTCAGTGCTCTGCGAATACGTTGTTTTGAGATCTGAAAGCGTTCTCATCCTCACTTAAAAAGACCAAGAGATTAAGCCCAGAATTTAGAAAGAATGTGACTATTTGTTAAGACGTCTCGCCAAGAGACAGACGAGGGCTAACGAAAGGCTTTGGTGGTGGTGGTTATTTAGAGGGACAGTGCTTCCACCTCGCGGTGATTTCGCACTATGGGGGGAAGGGGTCCTATTACTAAGCTATGCACTGAAGGAACCACCAGACTGATGGCTGCAGTAAGATGGTCAGTGCGGACAGGCAGTTTTAATGTACGGGGAAATGGCCGAATGGAGTTTGCACAGTGTTTAACTCCAGGAAATAATCCTTGGCCACACCTGGATTCGAACCAGCAACCTTCCATCTGCTAGTCCGCAGCTCTACCAACTGAGCTAACCAGGCCCCGTGAACGAAAGGCTTTAGCCCTCGCTGCCGTTTATGTACGAACATCCGGCTCTGGCTGCTGTCCAACGTTATGTTTGGCGAGCTGAGTCAAGGATTTACGTCTGCCTGCTCTACGCCAATGTTTATCTATCTTCTCCCAAATCTTTCTTTATCTCCTCCCCTCCAGTTGAGTCCCCGCGTCAGACCTAGCCGCACATCTTCTTCACCTTTGCCCCGGACCCAAAACAGCTGGGGCGACCTGTTCTTGCCTGCATAATGTTTATTTACTCAAGCGTCGGGATAAGCTTGTCTCCACGCCTTTCAGTGTGTGAAAATGCACTTTAACATAGGCGTCTCGGTCTCACGCTCTGTATTTTCTTTTTGTTTGGGTGGGGGGGGGGGGTCTGGGGCTGAGTGGGATTGGAGGTTTAACCCCATTCACTTTCACTCCCCGTCCCTCAACCTGGCTCTGCTTACGTCAGGATAGCAAAGACTGGGCGTCTTCGTGTGTCACCTGTCGGACAACCTTCGGAAGGACGTGCCTGAATGTCTGGCATCCGAAGACAAATATGGGCTGTGATGTGAACAGGTAAGTCGCCATTGGAAGGTGGGAGGGGGATATGCTGCTGTCCACTTGCCGGGTCATAGTGACACGACAAGCAGACGCCAATAACTGGACGGCCAAACATCAATCTCTTAAAACGACAGACTCGTTATGGATTTTGTCTTACCCCTCCTTCTCTCACTGTCTTTTCTTTCTCAAGCGAGATTCTTATGAAAGAAATGTATGAATCCACAAACCTCTGCATGTGCAACGACACTAAGATTACCATTAACAAAGGCAGCAGCCTTAATTTCCACACATTCCTGAGATGTTACTGGTGGACTGCTTAACATCAAATAAAAATCATAAAACAGTATGACGTAACTTTAACGAACCGCTGAATGTCAAATACTACGTGGTGCACACATGTAATATGTAGTCATTTATGCGTAGTAACACAGCTGACCCTAACGTCCACATTAGAGATTATATAGTCTCTCCCAAGACAATAATACAAATCATCTGTTGATACCCCACTTACCCCAGCAGTGAGCAACACTCATGATTTTATGCAAATGGCCACATTCACAGAAAGATTTTGTGGGCTCGATCGTGTCTTATCCGATGTATCTCGCAATGCATGATACTCAAGGTCCTGTTTTTCAGTAACCTACCAGGTGCTCCTCTAACCCTTTCTTGACCAAACGAATGCTACGTCCCTTAGTTCTCCGAACTAGGCCCTATGTCTGGGTTTTTTTTTTAAAGCCTTTAACAAAAGAGCCTGCTTCAGCCCGAGACCCTCCCCATGCCAGCTTACCTGCCCTTGCCGACGCAGACCAAGTAGTAAGTCCCACTGGCTACAGACTGGACAAGCGCGAAGCCCCGCATGCTTACGATTCCCGACGAAGCAGAACAATTACGCAGAAGGGGTTCTGCCGATCTCTGGCCCAAAAACCATCATCGACGGCATTCCTTCGGAACCGTATGGCCTCGACCCTCGCCAGGCGAGAACAGGAGACCCTGCAGGCGGCAGCCCGAGGTCCGCGAGGTGGATCGCCAGAAGTCGCGTGGTTTGCCCATGCCCAGCATCGTGCTGGCGCGGCCCTGTGACGCACTGTGTTTGGCCGGCGTCTGTGGAAGCCTGTCTCTTGCAAATGGCGCCCCAGTGCGAGACAACACTTGGCTTCGGGGGCCTGGTATTCCGCCCACTGTTTGGTATGCCTTCCCTCTCTGTCATCTCTTGCTAGCGGATGACCGCCAAATTTCGGGAACAGAAGCCAAATGCTAGGAGCCTGAGAAGAGGCGCAGCTGACCGATGGCCAGAAGGAAGGAGGGACATCACATGTTCGTGCACTGTGTGCTGTTGCACTCTCTCTTCTACATCCTAAACCCTCCCCCCTCCCCCCGCCGCCCCTTTGCGCTGTGTCACTCTCTCTCTCTCTCACGCACACACACACGCGCATTAACACTTATTTAGAGATCCCTTCAATACCCTCAAAAACTTAGTGTTCCTGAGACTCCCTACTTGAAAATTCTGACGCTCCTTGCATGGTTTTGATTTTTTTTTTAAATTGCATTTCTGGAATGCAAGAGTCTGCTTTCTTACGGATTTCTCAGACATTCGACTGTGTAGTACGAGGATTCTGGGCACGCACGCACGCGCTTGCCCGTACACAGATTTGTGCGAGCGCACACTCACCTGCATGCCTGCACACCATCATCACCACATTAAAAAAAGACAGGTCATATCATTTTAGCATCGCGACGGAAATATCGCGTTCTCCGTGGCTTGTGAAGTCTTTCACGTAGCTACAGAAAGTGATCTGCCACGACGTGCATTTATTTATAAGGGACCACAAGAAAGGCGGCTTTACTATCTTGGGATCAGAGATGAGTAAGCTGACACATTTCGGCCTGTTATCATTACTGAGATTCGCTTAGAAGACTATCCACTCATACTGTAGGCAAGCCCCCAGGGGCACATCACTGTACTGTCTTCCTGTAATCTTATAACACTTCACTATGCAAGGACAGGTGCGCGCACTCACCCGCACAAACTCTGGGAAAGCATACGGGCACATAAGTTCACACTGAACAAACACGCTTATGTACATTCTCTCTCTCTCTCACATACACACACATACATTTTCATCTATACATAACCATCCAAGTATATATTATGCATATAGAGGCGTATTTGAGAACACCTGCACACACTTCGTCCACTACCTTCTGCTCCCCTCCCCTCCGCTGCGCCCGTCTTACCTGAGAACCTTCAGTGTGAGAGTGCGAAAGGCGCTGTCAATCAGCTGCTCGGCCGCAGGACAGGAGCCACACGAAATGCCGTTGACGCTGAACACAATGTCGCCAACGCACAAAGCCGAGTTTCCGGCAGGGCTCTGGTCGTCGATCTGCCCAAAGAATTGAAAATGTATGTGATTCAATGAGCATCAGCTGCTTGCGCATGCACGAATGGCATGAATAGACTCGCGCACGCATGCAGGAACACTCAAATGCACGCGCACACCCATGGCTGGGTCACTGACCTTCGGGAAGAAAATGCTGCCTTCAAGGGGTGACTGAGTCACTGATAATGCGATTTGGGTTGAAATGTGGAAGAAAAAGCAGTTTTGCACTGAGCTTTCTTATGGTTCATGAATTGCCAAACCAAACATTTTCAGCCTCTTAAAAAAGTATGTTAGCCGACATCAGTCTTTGGGGTAATGCTGATAACTATATACATGCCCACAAACCACGTGCATGCCTGTAGAGAAAAGTGCACATAATCACAAGACACTGAGTAAAACCATGTGTTTCAAATGGTTCTATATAATACTAACCTCTCTTGAAATTCTTCTAGTGCAACATCTAAGTTTTTCATCGACCATTTCATGAAAAATTAACATCATTACGCCAGAAGATGTCCCTCTGCAACTAACAAAATGTCTGCAACAGTCACTTTAAATTCTAAGCCTGCTTTACTTATACAACAATAATAACAATCACTCCTTCGCTCTGTCCTGTTACATTTAACTCACAATGCAAATACTTAAACATGAAGTCTGCCGAAGTCAGACACATGCTCTTCGGTCCAAAGTGTCCAGACATGCTGTTAATACAAATAATTCTTACATTAGGCCCACAAAGCTTTGCATACAAAAGTGAAATCAACCAGGACTATAGTACAGATGCACAACAAAGTTATAAATGGTACTTATAGCAGATCATACTTGTAACTTGTATTCTCGAAGCAGAGAGCATCCTAATTTGCGGCCCCCACCCCCCCAAAAAAAAGAAAAAACAAAAGAAATCAAAAACAGAAAAAAGAGGAAAAAAATTAAAAGAAATAAAGAATGTTTGCATGGTGGGAACTCGCAATGTAAATTAGAAATTTGCAAGTGAGTCAAACTGATTTTACTCCAGAGAGTTTGAATTCTGCTCAGTGGGGCAGCCTTAGCTGAAAGTGAAAGGCTTGTATAAAGCACCTTCACTTGCTTCGAAGCACTGAGCAATTACTGAAGAAAGGAAGGACTAGCAGTGGGGGTAGATCTGTGTGACCTCAGGGGAAAGAACTTCATTTGCTTCTGCACACAGTTGGAGGAAGATCAAAACAAATAGTTCATTCCACACCTAGCCTTTTCGTGCCTTCGCTCTGCTAAGCTTACAAATTCAAATCACGCAAAGAATTTAACCTTTCCAATATTAATTGGTTCCACAACAAATACCTGAGATAGTCAAGATTTTGGAGAAAAAAAACGTTTAAACAGTAAATGTTTAGCATTCCATCATTATAGCTGTCTATGTGGGGTGGCATTTAAAATATTTTAAATGATTTATTCAGTTTGATGCTGGAAGTGTGAACTGTGTATGCTGCTGGCGATGACAGTCATATACTATACCATAAAGATGTAACTTGCCCCAGAGTTCTATATAACTGCATCCTTTAACACAAAATACAGCTAGTCTCAAATATTTACTGGAACATGCAACAACCCTAGAGGAAATTTTTACTTTAATCTTACATTGCTTTTGGGGAGAAACTACAAAAAACTGTGCACAGTGCTAGCCTCTATAAATAATGCCACTAACGTAAAGCTCTCTCTCTCTATCTACAGTAAGTTTCTGAACCAGTTTTAGTGTTGTAATTCTGATCCATAATTAACACAATTCTGGCATGTATTTATCATATGGTAGTCACTATTAACACTACTAGCAGAAAAACTTAGATCCACTAAAAGTACAATGCACTGAGTGCAGTTACAAAAATTCGAATATGCAATACTCTGTGACGCACCATGTAAATGTAACCTTTTAAAACATTGTTAGATTTTAAAATAATAATTTTAAAATAAGTGTGTTTATCTGGATGTAAAACACAGGTTTTACATAATAAAAATATACCAGTTAACTTCTTTCATACACAACTTTTATATCCAACATAACACTTTATGGTGCACATTATGAACTGTTGTTTGCGCTTCACGATAGTTTCAAGTGTATCCCACAAGCTCTTTCTCTCTCACAGACACACACACACGTTAAACCCCAGACAAACTCTGTTCTTAACAGAATTTTTATAACATCCAAAATGTAACTACTGCTGTTACTGTTAGTCATAACGTTTGTATGCCCTCTCTTATCGTGCATCCTGTTTTCACTGTAAACTATGACGACTCAATATCTCAATGTAACTGCCGGGCTGTCACGACTATATTTGTGTTTGGCAGAGTTACGATCGGGAAGGTTCTGTACTAGATCCCCCCACCACCACCACCACCACCAACCCTTAAAAATATCAGTCGACTACAGGACGGCCATATGTCAATGCAACTGACTATTAGTATTCAAAACGTTGCGGATACGATCTTACATTAAGCGGTAATTTGTCAACTTGCCAATTCAAGGTCTAAAGCCAAAGCCAGTTGTCTGCTTTCAAATCGAAGGTGTGTCGGTTTTGAAAACGGTATGTCTGTGTGGGGCACTCAAGTGTACACAAACACCATGTTTCGACACTCTCACGATTACTGTATTCAGGATGTACCTGGGATATATGTAGAGGCGAGTCTTGTCCCTCTCCACCCGACAGGGTAAATCCCCATGGGTAACCGCCTCGCAGGATTACTTCGAAAGGGCGTCGATCAGAGCTCGGCGAAAACTTTTCCAAATCGTCTGCTTCCGTTACGAAATCCATGTTTGGTGAGCGAGTCACACCCTCGACAAAGCACACAACTTTTACCCAAAAGGTCTGGCTCCAGTTGTCCTCTGAAATCCGTTTTGGCACGCAAACTCGAGACCTGACATTTCTGCTCCAAAGTTGATTCTTTTCCAGGGTCCTCTACCTCTCTGTTGGCTAAGCCCTGCTGTCTCTTCGAACCATGCATCAGCTGAGCGCGTGCACTGCTGTGGCGGAAGTTTTTGAGTGCGCATGTTGCGTGTCCCAGGTCCTATCGTATACCGGGGTACATTCAGGGGGCAAAAAAAACCTCTACACCTAAGCTAGCGGGACACTTTGCAAACGTTCGGCACCAGCTTGACCCAGGAGTAATACCTCAAAAGCACGACGATACATGCGGAAAGAGAGAGAGCGCGCTTTTTCTTTCCCTGCGCTAACCAAAGGGGCTTATACTGCACATTAGCTTTGTGCTCGCCACTCTGTTCTCGTTGACACGGCGTTTTGCAGTCGCTCGACTGTCGAGGCGACAAACACGGAACATCTATGTCTGGGGTTAGGTCAGAGAAAGAATGGAGGTGGAGTATGTGTGGGGTGGGAGAGTGGGATTGTCAAATCACTCTGTAAAAAGATCCGACTCCAATTGTGTCTTTCGGTTACCAAGCTCCGAAGTTGAGATCAGATCATGTCAAGTGACGTACATGTGACCTGCCCTGCTCCCAAGAGCATGAGAGGTAAATTTAATTGAAAAAAAAAGGGTGGGGGCGGAATGTCTCCATCCTGTAGACAGCATCATAAGCTATAGGCAGCTTTCTTTTTGTACCAAACCCAATTATGCTCGGCCGAGAACTAAAGTTTGAAATCCGTGCAGTTCTTGTAGACAAGTGAGTACCTGTAGACAAAGCTAGATGACTGCCGAAGAGCCCGACTGTCCGAGTCTAAATACTTTATACCTGCCAAACAAGACTTGTTTTCTGACATCTGACCTATCCACGCAAGTAAAAAATTTTTTTATATAAATGCAGTATTTTCAAAAAAGAAACATTTTAGCACAAAATAAAGTATAACTTTAATTGCAATGTTTGACAGGAGGAACAGAAAGAAGCGAGCTAACTGCAAGCCTTTCGTTTTGTACACTGGTGATATCCTCGACTGTTTACAAACCGATAAGGACTCTCCAGCGTGATTTTCTAAGATGAATGACAATCAGCTGTACCTCCTTACAAGGCATACTATTATTTCCCTCTTGTCTGCAGGTTTTGGTAAAATTCAGGCTCGACTGATTGATTGCTTCCGATATCCGATAGCGCTTATTTCGATTCGCTGACTAAGCAATCTTCAATCGACCTTGTACACTTTTTCAGCCAGTTCAAATAATTATAGCTCTCTGTAAAATGGTTCCGTATAGCAAATATATGTGTCTGGCACGCAGGCATGTGATCTGCTTTTTGGTTCAGCAACTAAACCCATGGACTTTCATATGCGCTGAGCGCGTGCAAACTCACGCTGGATTATTTGCGTCTTAGTACGTAATTAACCCTGCAAGGGTACGAACTGAAGAAGTTAAAAGTAGATAGTATAGAATTGTCTCCCTTCATAATGATATTATTCCTCTCTTCGGCAGATATTTTGAAATTTCGTCCTTCAGACAAGCAGAGAATCAAAAATTCAAGCACTTTATTGGTATTTTAACAAGGATATCACTCATAAGATGTTATAAAAGAACAAAATTCCAGAGTACGTATAGGTACATGTGTGGCACATAGCCTATAGGCTTCATAAATGTACTTCAATACAAGTGGAATAGAAATATTATTTGTACACTGGATAACAGCCCCATACACATAAAAAACACTGTACAATTTGTGAACAGAAATCTGTGAAATATAAACGAGTGTCGAAACATTTTTTAAAGGCTTTCTATAAAATGTACCTGGATTTTTTTCAGAAAAGAAACGGATTGGGCGATTAAGCGAGCTTAAAACCCACATACGATTGAAAATGCAAGCATGCAGGAATACGACTCAGAACAAAATATCTGACTGCAGACTGTTTGGGAATGGTTGAAACGAAAACACATGATCGACTTAGTAGACTCGTCCAGATCTGCACGAGATGATAAAGATTATGTGACCCCGTGCTGCAACAGGCATGGCTGGCGAAAGGACATTAATGGCCGAATTGTGATCAGTTCTACAATCACCATCATACGCGCTCGTGTTGCACAATTGTAGTCGGTGATGCTTCCGGTCAGATATGTCAAATGTGCATGAAAATGATGATTTGGCCTTTGGTGATGTTCGATATCAGCGTCTGTAACCTTAGACCGACAGCAAGAAAACGCCTTGATTAACGATCAAAGCTGTACTGGCGGAGGTTTTGTGTCTGCACTTCCGTTCCTAGACGTTGTCCTACGGCCCCCTCACCGTGCGTGTTTTGCTTCCACGTTTACGCGTGGCCAAGAGGATTCCTCATGCAAGCCAATCCAGCTACCTGGTTTCTGCCCGTAAGAATTTTTCTGCACGCTCCCGTCCTCTCTCTGAAAATCGCGAGCGGTGTCGTGACCCTTGCCCGCTTCGTGACCAAGGTCGGGTGAGTCTGTGACGCAACTTATAAAGCGCCCGGATGCTTTCCGTCTCTATAAGGCTTGGACTCCTCTGTCGCATTGCCTGGTGGCTGTGGCTTTTGACGCTGGCGTACGACGGTTTTAAAGGGAGGGAAGCGGGCACGAAGTATCGTCCTGTAACCGATGCCTAGGAAATCCAAGCGACCCGCCTCTCTGGTGCACAGTCAGTGCTGCTACTGCTGTTGCTGCTGCTGTTGCTGCTCCTCCTCCTGCTGTTTCCCCTGCAAGGCGACCTGTCCGGGACAGCAAGCTGAGCGTCTGGCAGCTGTCTTTTTCTCGGAGGTACCAGCAAGCTGTCAGCAGGAAGAGTGGGCTCACTGGGCGGTTCCGGCACCGCGTGCGTGCGTAGCGCAGTGTGCGGCACACAGTTTCCGACGCTGGTCATCACCCCAATCGTATGGAAGTCCAGGGCTCTGCAGACGATAGACAGGGGGAGTGAGGCGGGCGGAACGAACAGCAAGCAGGCTTCACTTAAATGCAAGTGAATGGTCAGTTTAATTAAAAAGTAGTGTGGTAAACGTTATTAAAAACAGGTGGACGGTAACCATAGCACCCACCCTTTTAACAAAGCGGTCAACTGTAATCTTAATTTTTAAAACATGGGTGGGGACCTATATTTAAAAAAAGAAAGGTTATCTATCTTCAACAAACAGTGAATGATTATGTAAATTGTAAAACCCCGTTGAATGGTAATCATAATTAAAAACAAGATGGCCACGGTTCACTCGTCTTCAGACTTCATCACAAATATTTCGGACAAAACCAATGTCCCAATGTCACACATAACACTTCAGGGTTCCTCTCAACAATGTAGCCACAAGCTAGTTTGACACGTTTCTGGTGTGTAAAAAACAAAAATATCGATCGTGAATTCCCGGTAAGGGGCGCGCTTTTGCTTCAAGAAAAGGCTCATCTGACATATTCCTAATCTGTACTTGTCTTTTTGCTGTTTTAAATTCTACACCACATATGCGATCTCTTTCGTTTCGTTCAGTTCAGCACTGGGCTGCACACAGGTATAGTGTCTATGAGAGTTAAGAAACAACAAGAGAGGGCGATTTGATGGGGACTGCAGGTAACGTCACAGTTTTTACCTGTAGCGCCTGAAAGTCTCAGCTTTCAAGCGCGCGAAGTATTCCATCCCGGTCTTGATACCTCCGTTCATATGCCGCTTTGCGTCCTGCAAGAACGGACGGATAACGAGGAGTGCTGCAAATAATTTCTTTGTAACCTACGCTTAATTAGCAAATCCAGGTACTTCACTGCCGGCAGTGTGTGCGTGAAACGAGATCAAAACCGTAAAACGTAAAATAAATAATCAATCTACTGTAGAATACGATCAGTCTATACAGTGATTGTCACTATTCTTCTCGCTGTTGTTGTTTATTGTGCTTTGCCGCAAAATTTCCTCCGACAAAGTCTCGGCGCCGAAAGATAATTTCCCGCTTGCAGGCAACACCCATTCTACCCACACAATTGTGAAGCATGCTGGGATCAAGCTAAAATCCTACCACACACTGGACAATGAGCAAAATCTCACGTATCAAACGTTTTTCCAACCATGCCAGCTGACAGTTTATGTAAACCGCTTCTAAGTGACATTTTATGAGCTAGTCTGTAATTTTAAAGCTGCATAGCTCATACGCCTCAGATAGTACACACCGTTGTCTCCAGGTCTAGCACATCCTCCACTTCCTCCCCCTTCTTGTGCATCTTTTCAACCGCCAGATTGGCCGCCCACATGTCCGAGGGTACCCGGGGATGCCTGGAAGTAGACTCGTCGGCCAAGTTCCAAGGTTCGGTCTGCCCGAAGGTACCTAGGGATGGCGACAGGTCGCATTCACGCGAAGACATACAGGCACGCCCACCAATCTCTAGGCTAGAAATCATCACAACCTACAGAAGCATGTGTTTGCGCAAGAAAGGAAAGTCCTGTACATATCACGGGTAAATTCAGACTTTTTCATTCTTACATGAGTGCACGATAGTCAGCATTTGCGTGTTTTCATCCAATGCACAAGACACATACAGAGACCGACCTAAATGTCCTTTTATTTTGAAAAAAAAAACGCGGGGAGAGGGATGTGCTATTTGAGATGCAACAGTGGCGGGGAGAAAGCTGGTGAAAAAAATTCTTTATCGAAATTTGACAAAATCTTAAACGCAAGCGGCTTGATACGTCCATTAGGACAGTTTTTATGCGTCCTGGTTAAGCGGGGTGAACCCCAAATTAGCGAAAATCGCGTACCGACCAAGTGTCCCTCGTGCGTCCACAGACGCACACTACAGTCGGCAGAGCAGGAGATCAGGAAGGGGTGGCCCCGTACTGCCTTGAGGTCTGTCACGCTCTTCCGGTGAGCCTCCCAGGAGGCTAGTTCTGAACAACACGTCACAAGGAACGTCACATTCGGACAGTACTGCAAAATTTCCCTTTATGGCCGAATGAAGTGGGTGGATTTTTTTAAAAAAAGAGAAAACAGATCATCATCACCATCACCATCATCATCATAATCATCATCATCATATCCTGGGGTAAATGCAGAAATGCAAAAGCACTGCACCTGGTGGTTCCGCGTCTATTCGCTGCACGCCGTACTGGTCCAGACTGAACACTGTCACGTGACCCTCGCTGTCACCCACTGCTAGAATTTTGTTGTCTGAGTCGCTTCCAACCGCTGTCACAGACAGCCCCTGTGTGGCCAGGGCATCTTGTCTCTTAGAGGATAAGGAAATCGTTGTATATGTCACTATGGCCCTCTTATTGTGTACCTATACTTTCATAATTGTATTTTAAAGCTTGCTTTCCTCCTTGCTTGGAGGACAGCCATTGTTAATCCTTCTCTGCCTATCCAGCCATCACTGTCGCAGGAAGTCAGTCCGCATTCTTTGAGTACACTGTGTTGATCGTAAACTTACAAGCAATCCGTTGCGTCATAGAACTCCTTTCGTTTCAAATTTTATCCACCCTTGTCCTCTTGCGAAACGAAACACTGCGCGTTTTTCACTCTCTGGACTTACCGGCGGGAATTGAACCAGGAGTACTCCCATGTACGTGGCCTCCCAAAGGTGCACGCGACCCCACGGGCCGCCAGTCACCAATGTCCCCGGCAGGTGCAGTTTGGCTCGCTGCTTTAGGAAAGTCAGGCAGTTCACTCCCTTGTCTTCCTGTAATGCTGGAACCGCGATGGCAGGAAGGTGTGGAAATAGGACGTCTGGCCAATTATATATACAGCAAGATTTTGCTACAGGTTGGAGTTCTGGACAACCATACTTATGGCAGAATGTCGCTGCCTGAACAATCGCATTTACAGCACACTATTGTAACCTTTGCAATTTCTGCATAGTCGTATTTACGGCAGGATATAATCACCCACAGTATTTCTGGAAAGCTATACCCCAGCATACTGTTAACTGAGGGAGCTCTGGACAGCATGCGGCAGGATACTGTTTCCTGTTTGAGATCTGGACAGTCGTACTTACGGCAGGAAATTGTTACCCGAAGGAGTTCTGGACAGTCGCTTTTACCTGTGACTACGGCACACTCGACAAGACTGGTTTTGAGCTACAACAAGATAAGAACACCACAAGTCCAAAAGCACGCAGAGGTGTACATACCTTGCAGTACTGTTCTTGTCACCATGTTGGAGCCAGGGACAGCCCTTGCTGAAACACGCGGACTAAAATCTACTGCCACTTATTGAAAAGTTCCGTAAAACACTCGTCGCTGCAGCCTTTGCGTCAAGAAGCGAGTGCACCCAGTCGAGAAATTCGTACTCGGAGAAACACTCACGGTCGTCGGCTTGTGCTGGGATCCCGGGTGGACGGGGCGCCTCGAGATGAAACAGACGGACTCCGTTGTCTTTGTTCCACACCATGACTCCGTCACCTCCTCCCGTGGCAATGCGGTTGGGCTGGCAGAAGTCGCTGCACACCACCTCCTCCGTGTGTCCCTTTTTCTGAAGGCAGGTTTAGATTGTCTGACAATGTACAGGCGGGCGTAATAATCTGGTCACCCATTCTGACTCGTTTTCTTTCGCCATGCGACAATATTTCGCGCATGACGTTTGACCTTTGTGACGTTTGGCCCTCCCGTCCCTTACTCTAGTCTCTTCTCAACCTCTGTTTATTCTCGTTGGGCCATCTTCTATCTGTCTGTCTGCCTGTCTGTCTGTCTGACTGTCGCTCAATCTGCACCCTTCTCTCTCATTTCATAACTTTCGGTTTTACTGACGTAAAAATGGTGTGCGCGGGTAGACATACAAAAGGGTGCACACACACACACACAGAGAAGAAGGTTATTGGTGCGAAAAGGAAGTGACAGCGCTATCTTACACCACAAACACACAAACTGATTACTGCATACGAGCCGCGCATACCAACGTCAAAAAGGAAGGTGTGCTTAACGACACACAAGCGCTCACCCTGTCCTCCTTCAAGCTTGTAGCCTGAGGTAGGGCGAAGGGGATAGTGTCGGCATCATCGCGGTACAGGTTCAGTCTGTGGCTCCACCCGGCCGTCAGGATGTACCTGGAGTGTACACCAAGTGCAGCTCAGCGGTACTCTCGTCGCTAGTTTCGTCAGACACGTGATCAAGATAACACGCCATAGCAATGTCCCGAACGTGGCTAGAAAAGTCGGCAATGAGTCCACTTGGCATAGGAATTTCCGATTTCAGAACACAGTTTTCATGTGATCAGCATATGGTCATTTCAGCGACCACTTTCATTTCTGCCTCACACTGGGCTCAAGAGCACCTCGACAAACATCGGACGAAGTATGTGTCACCATTTAAGAAAACTCGTAAAGGTTGCGCTCAGTTACAAGACACCATTCAACATTTGTGCTGCGAAGAAAATGTTTAAAGCATGCCCCGCACTTGCACGTTCGGTGCATAACTCTCCTTAAGTTGCTAGACACAAATGCACGGTACATCATATAACTGTACTTGGTGCTGTGAAGCAGAGAAGGTACTCGAAACGACAGCTTAGATTTTAAACGAAATGATGTCTCGTCACTAGACAGTCATGCTCAAATCCTGCCGAGAGTTTCGAGGCTTCTTTCTGATGCAGCACGCAAAAAAAGCTAGTGTCGCGAAAAACTCTACCACAGACGTGTGTCGATCAGTGCCCATGAATTAATTAAGTGCCCGCGCAAAGGAGCGTTCATCAGTAAGAAGCGCAGTTGTTACGTTACTTGCAAAACTACCCGAGCTCGGCCAGCCTACATTAAAAGATCGAAGGTAACAGAGAGAAAAAAAAAGATGTCAAAAACTCACTTATCTGTGTGCATGTCCAGGTAGGTTACTGTAGTCAGCGGAGTGGGCTGACCCCCTGAAATATCGCACACATTTTTCGTGTACATGCATGTGGTATGCTGTGGGTGTGTGGACTTACGCGTCTGTGCACACGCATATAACTTAGAATGTGCCTGTGAGAAAGAAGTATCCTAGCAAAAGCAACGCCTTCGGCGCTTTTGTCAAAACACAAAGGCGGAGACGTTGGCAAAAAATAGCACCACCACTAAAACATGTCAAAACAAATTATGGACGCATTTCCTCCTAGCTCGATTAAAACCAAAATTTCGCTGCAAACAATTTTTGACAGTTCCCCCTCCCTCCTTCCTTTTTTCCTTCCTTTAGCCCGCCAAGCTTTAATCCGTAACTAGCCTGCTAGTGACGTACATGGCTCAAGTTCCCGAACAAGCAGGCCGACGTTATGATTCCAAATTCTTCCAGTTCCGTCCTCTCCTATCGTAATCAGCCTGGCAACAAAATCAAATGCAAGACAAACGTGTGTGTGTGTGTGTGGTTACGTATGTGTGTGTGCCCGTGCGCGCGCGCAACGTGTGTATTTATATACATATATCCAAAAAATGAAATGCATCAAACTAAACGAAACATCTAAAACCACGGCATACACGTTTAAAACCTTTTAATGTCCACATCCCGTCTATAGAGTCACTGTTTTATGCAGGGTCTGCACTCACACTGGTACCGAAGCGTTTGAGGTCTTGTCTAAAGGGATGCCTGTCATATACCACAGATGAATGGAGCCATTCTGATAATCTAGGCCTACATGAAATGTCTACAGGAACGCTTATAATTTACATAAGGTGTCCACAAGACTACTTACAATCTACATAATTTATATGAATATGTCTATAGGCCTGCTTACCGTCTACATAGCATATATATAAATATGTCGACAGACCTGGTTACAGTCTGCAAAACATATAGTAATATGTCCACAGGCCTGCTTATAACAACAACAATAGTAATAATAATAGAGGTCAGGCTCACAGCGCCTGACAGAATACACGTAGACACACACACAGGCAGACACACGCTAACGTAATGCAATAATTAACCAGTCATGAGCAGACGAGCGGAGAGCTAGCTGTTATACTGCGAATAGAGATGTGACCTGAGGGGACGTTTGAAGGATTGGACTGTGTCTGCATGTCTCAGATGGTAGAGAAGCGAGTTCCATAGCGTTGCAGCACGGAAGGAAAAAACGCGTTCGCCATATGTCTTTGTGCGTGTGTGTGGGGGGGGGTACAACCAGCAGGCGATCATCAGAAGCTGAACGGAGTTGTCTGGATGGAGAGTAAACTGAGAGCAGATCGGAGAAGGACGTAGGAGAAGAGTCAGAGGGAAAGTTGTAACATAGGGTTGAAATGTTACAGTCGATGCGTGCCTGAATGGGGAGCCAGTGAAGAGTGTTTAGAAGAGGAGTCACGTGGTCATGTTTACGAGCTCTGAGAACAAGTCTGGCAGCGGAGGTTTGAACCGTCTGCAGTTTTTTTTAATGAGATAGTGTGAGCGGCCAGCAAGCAAGGCGTTGCAGCAATCTGTTTTGGACAAGACGAAGGCACAGACAAGGATCTTGGCGGCTTTTACAGAGAGATATTTGCGGATCAGACTAATCCGATGCAGTTCGAAGTATAGGCACCCCTACAGGTATTGGACACCTGGTTGTCTAGGGACATGTCATCAGTAATTATAAACCCTAGGTTACGGGCACAAAAAAGCAAGAGGTATGGTTGCAGTTCCTACCTGCATGTTCAGGAGTAAAGCATGCGGCGCTTACCGTCTACAAGACGCGTCCATTACCATACCAGTCACACCGTGCCCGCCGTGAGCATCACCGAATTCGGACGCCAACGATCCCGTCTCCACATCCCAGGCTCTTACCACCTGCGCAAATTACAACCAGGCCACGAGTTAGAAGTCACTGTCTGAGCCAAACCATACCAACTGGTACGCATCCTGCTCCACCGGGAAGCAGGGTTGGGGTGGGGGTGGGGGGGTGGGGAATGCGTGTCTTTTTTATTTCCACCGGGAAGCGGGGAGGAGGAGAGGGAACAGGGAGTTCAAGAAATATTTCTGAAATTCTGTTTCCTTGCTGTCAAAGGTTCGACGCGACAAGAATTTTACAACGATGCAGCTTCGTTATTCTTGGCGTATTTGCAAATCATTTACGGCAACGCTCCAGAAGCTCTCTCTCCTTCCTCCTCCCCTCTCTCCCCCCCTCCCAGCCATTCTTATTTATCCTGCAAACCTGCACTCCATACGAACAAACTTCCTTTCTGCCAATCTTAAAGTTAGTGGTGTTTATACCCGCACCTGACAACAGGCAGTATGGTTCATTTGACGCGATAAACCCCGTTTAACCTTGCCCTTTGAACTTGATCCTCCCATCTTTTGATAGCGTACCGAAGAGATACCTACCGAACCTTCGCAAGCTGTGATGACTTGCTTGAGCACGTGGTTATAGCAGCAGCACGTCACTGGCAGGTGGTGTGACGTCACAAAGCGATCGTCCTTATCTTGGCTGAAAAGAAACCCAATAATTATCAGGTTATATTCAAACTGACACGCAGTTCAACCTAACGCAGGCCATGCGTTCCTGTCACACTGAATTTTAACAGAGTATACCATTTGTCAGCTAACACCGACCACTGTGCAGACGTTTAAGGGAGAAGCGCGTGCGTATCTCTTGTCAATGCCGATTTTCTAGCATAACCACACACCTATACATTCTCCACCATAGTAACCGTCATAAATCTTTCTTTCACAGCTTCATTACCCCCACGGACGACAAGGCTATCATTATCATCATCGCCCACGTTTCTCTGCCGTCTTCCTGCTGCTCTCGTTTATCTTTAGATAACGAAGAAATAGTTATATATATATATATAAGTCAGTGGAGTTCATCAGCTCACCTCGACCTCAGCTTCAGCACCGCAAAAGTCTCGCTCAGCAAGACGAAGGATCGGGTCTGGTAGTCGTAGGCGGCCCCCCTCAGATCTCCTTCCAAGCGGTGCGTCCCCCACGGTAGAGTCAGCAAGCAAGTGAACTCCACCACGTCCCACACCTACATCACCGACACCGCCAACACTAGTCACGTGAGTGGGTGTCTGCTGTGTCGCTTGCAGCACCGTGTCTCGTTTGATCGTCGCGTGTACACGCTATTTCCACTCTCCATTTCCACTACACACATCGACACGGTGGGGCTCGACGTCTGCAGCTGCCAGTTATTTTCCACTACCAGTATTAAGCTTTTCTTTTAGAAACACAGTCACTTTAACACACTAACACGTTCTGGTTAATGACAAGAATTACGTGCAGGAACACGAGCGGGAGAGGGCGTCTCTTGAAAAAATACACACCTTTACTGATGTTTCTATCGTTAGACCATCACTAAGAATATCCTGCGTATAACTTTCAAGAGTTTTGCAGCCTCGTAGATGAGTATCCCAGCCAATTACATCACAGCATGCCCCATTCCCATTCTCCCCACCCATGGAGCAGTTTTCTCCTTGCACAGTCTTTGAGACACCAAGCGCCCTCGGCAGTCCACGCATCTGTCAGAGTCGTGCGTCAAGTGTCGCAGTGGGTAGAGTTGCTACGACTCGCTGCCAGCTTACCTTGACCCACTTGTCTTTGGAGACACTGTAAACTCGGCTAGTGTGACTGCAGATTGTTAGGTAGAAGATACCTGTGAGATGGCCCTCCATTGTTCCTATAGGGAATCTGAAAGAAAGAAGGAAAGAAAGACAGAAAGAGCATCTACTGATTAGAAGACAGGTCAAGCTAAATCAAGAAAAGGGCCACCCCCACCCCCACCCTCCACATACCACACACACACACAGGAAGGCGAACTTCGTGTCTACTTCTACGGTTAGATACGACTTGCAATGTCCAGCACAGAAATGCTCTCCAATCGTTTATACCCCTTTTTTTCCTTCCTTCCTTCCATCCAGTCATCTCATCCTCCCCCTCTTTTTCTGTTATTCGTCTTATTTTTTTTAATTGGCTCCTTCCTCACTTCTGATTGCATCATCTCTGATGAAACAGGTTCGCTCAGAATCACCCGCCGGTAAAAGAAGGCAAAAGGAGTTTTATCTTTCCAGCAGCTGGTATTAATTTTCTTTCTCACCTTATCCTATCGACAACTGCTACCTTACAGAGGTTAAAGATTGTGCAGCACGTTTTATGTGAACGTTTTGGTGAACGTTACACGTACTTGGGAAGATAGCAGTTCCACACCCGAATCTTGCGATCCATTCCTGAAAAAAATAAATAAAAAGATGCCTTTCTGCTTCACCAGTGGAAATCTTTTTTTATCTGTCGAAATCTTCTTTTCCCCCTTCACTTACCCCCACCCTCCACTGAACCTCTGCTTCTCCCTCTCTCCCCTTGTCTCCGTGTTTCCTCTCGATCTCTCTTCATTCCCTTCCCCATCTTTCTTGCACGCCCTTGTGTACACAAATATGTATACATACACGGATTCACAGATGCATCGACAGAGACCCCAACACCCTTTTTTTTTTAAAAAAAAAGCAGTCGGCCAGATTGAGCCAGAGAGAGAGGGGGGGGCTGTGTGTTTGTGTGAGAGGGTGGGGAAGGGGGAGAACAACCTCCAGTCACCACAATCCTCTTGTCGAAGTTGATGTCGAAGCAGCGGACGCCATTCGGCACGCTGAAAACCAGGATCTCGTGCGCAGACCGCGGACGCATGATGGCGGAAGCTCCTTGGAACTTCTGCTGGTAACTGACGTCCCACTCTTTCCTCGCCTGTTGCACGTCTGTGCCGACTCTTCGGTTCTCTGAGCAACGGCACAAGCAAACGGGTCACCTCTACCTTCCACACACCCACCTTTCCGCTTTAATTCCTTCCTAAATTCCTCCTTCTGTTCCTTCTCTCTTTCTATTCCTCCACCCAACCACCAAGAACCTTTCCCTGCTTCCCCTGTGCTTTTTTCCACGACAAGTGTACTTTGCGAATCCGTTACGTAGGATGTACCGGGATTAAGACGATCCGCCAAGTCCGCCATTTGAGAAAACTGTCCGACGTTGGTTGTGTGTGGCGATATAAAAAGGGGTAAAAATAGAGAAAAGCAAATAAAAAATAAATTGGACAGATAACATAGGGAGGACACCTGCAGAAAATTGATCTTTTAAGTGGGTTTGACCCATGTAAAGCATTTGACAAGATGTGGTCTTCTACCGCCTTCTACCGCTAGGGTAAGCAGAGCTCTTATTTTATCTTGTGTCGCTTGGAGCGCAAGGATGATTTTCGGAACTACAAGTCCAAAGAAGACATTATTTTAAGCACTGTCAGTGACAGATCATTAATCACAGACTATTTTAATTCATTCGACTAAAATACAACTGTGCATTTCTCCTTAGAAAGCATCATAGCCTTCTTCGAAATGCCTGCATGCTGTAAAACTGACCGTTTACAAGCGAGATAACCTATGAGCAACAATTGATATCGGTCAAGCTGGATAATTGTCAAGTACATGCAAAACTAACAACCGTCCACCAATCAAAATGTAGAAGTCAACAGACAAATCAGAAGAGAGAGAGAGAGCCAACCGGCCAATCACAAGATGAGTAACAAGTGCAACCCAAACTGACGAATCACAAGCGAAGCTGCGCTGTCCGCCGAGCAGGACATGATCCGGTCTGTGTCCGGAAAATACCGGACCAGACCCAACCAGTCATCGTGCACGTGCCAGCGCCAGAAGCGTATCTGTTGCTCTTCCACTGCCTTGCCCAGCGGCATGCTGGGAATAAAGTTTTCGTGCAATGGCGCCTTGTTCCAGAACCTAGGGACAAGAACCACATTTGCTTCTTACGGCTGTGAAGACTTCTGGATGAAGGAAATCATGATCCACTGTTAGACGCATCTGAATCAATGAAACTGGCCAATTACTAGGGATCTGACTGAGCTTCGATCATTTCTTGGTGTTAATAACTATTAATAGTCTACTTGTGTTACGAGTTATCAAATGCTAACGATAGCCCTGAGGAATCTAAATATTTTATGTCGTTCTGATAACAGGCATTGTCTTGTAACATTTTATGTGCAGACAACAACGTTGACATAGCTGATTTGAATTATAGTTTATTAAAGGAATACTTTAAATGGCTTTTTTTACCCTGTCCAGATCTCAGTACCACAATGCACCCAGAAGAGTAAGAATTATGCCTGTCTCTTTGGCAAGGTTTAAACAGTTAAAGACTCGTATGCAACGCACATACAATATTTGTGGAACGTCTTCTCCTCATAGCCTCATAATACCATGGCCTAGATATTAGCGAGCTGTCCTACTCGAAGGTAATGCGTTTTTCTCTGCTTCGGGTTTAAGGCGCAAACGCTACGCAAAGTAGCACAGCCTAACATTCTATAACTTCGTCTCATCTGAAGTGCCATCAGGGAAATCAGCTGCACTTGAATTAAATAGTTATTCCTCGGGGGGGGGGGGTGAGGGACGGGTTGCTGGAATCTTGCATAACGTAAGCTATTGGCAGCAAATGGCCGGAAGCTGAGGCGGTGAATGGGGTTTCAAACAGCAGAGGGAAATACCAATGCTGTGTCTTAGAAACACTTCGTGTCTCCTCAACTTACTGACTCTACGGTACATAGTGCAGGCTGCTGACCGACTCTCACCTCATCGATCTGCCAAGTTGCTTTACGGTCATCACAGCCACGCAGCCATCCTGATCACCGTACACAATGAGGGCTTTGTCCTGTCCTAGACAGCTGCAGGACACATAGCCATTCCAGATAAAGATGACATAAAACGACGACGGAGGGAAAACAGTTTTGTTGCAGGCACATTGTAGGGAGGACTGTGGTGGGAATTTGGTAAAAGCCTTACATCTTTCGTCATTTTATATTCTGGCAGAGCCGTTTGTACCGGTATCTTGTATGTAGTAATTGATTTTCTCCTGCCAGTTACTAGGGGGAGCGGACGAGGCGGCGTTAAGGTGCAGCAATTGCTTTATGAAATCTCCTGCAGTTGCTACCACCACTTTTTCGTGCGTGTGTGCGTGCGTGTTTTGCGTGAACGCGTGCGTATTAGCTGCCTCTTTCGCCCTGCTGTTGTGAACTCCTATTATTATCGGGATTTAACGCAGTCCTTTAGGCAAACCAAGACGACAGATGATTCCTTTCCCTTTGTTTACATTTTTCATGCATAGACTCGCACACATGCAGGCAACATCGCTCATGTATATGCTTTTCCTGCAACTCTCCACGCTCCCCGTTTCTTCCCCTCTTGTCTCACTTCGTCCCTGCTCCCCTTCGTTCTCACTCTTCAGCGTGTATGCGTACACGCGCGCGTGCGCTCACACACACACACAGGCACGTGCGCACGTGTTCCTTTTTGTGACAAAGCGAGGAAGAAAGGACATGAGAGGCACAGAAACAGGAGAGAAGAAGAGGAGAAGAGATGTATAATGTGCGATCACTCCACCAAAACCTTTCACCATAATAAATGCCTACTGGTAATCCAGACACGTTGGCATCGAGCCCAGACCACTCAGCTGACACCAGGGTCGGAACGAAGCCATTTCAAAGAACTGGATTTCGCGATCTCTACGCAACCAAAATGTCCACAGACAAAACACAGGTAATGAAATTGCCGGCTGTGAAAAGTCATGGTTAATGCTTAAAGAGACTACTAGACAAACATCGCTTAGCAAGAAAATTCCTTAAGAAAAAAATTTTGATGATCAATATTGTCCCAGACCAGTCCTGCACCCCTTTTTGTCGAGTTCTGTATGCACGCGAATAAGTTCAGACCTAGCTTCCACTGCGATTGTCTCGTTGTCAGTATTGTACACAAGCACGGCCGCACGTACACACAGTTTAAATTTTATGCATTTAAGTTTCTGAGACGCCTGGATTAGATTTAGATCTAAAATCACAAGCCTAAAGTGTCGTAAATACTGCTGCTGTGTTGCGCAACAGCCTTTGCAATGCCCACTTTGCTAGCGCTTCACCGACGAGACAGAAAAGTGTTTTGTACTGCTTTGCCCAAGGCACAGTGACTTGCCAGACCAATATATTTCAAGAAAATTCTTAATCGGCCATCATCTTTTGGATTATCTGTACTTATGTCTGACAACAGCTCATTTTTGACCCATTATTTTGTCTCTTCTGTACAAATTTAGCAGCCTAGCGAAGAAAAATTCGCGGGCGAGTACTGAGCGAGATGTAGGTCCATGACGAACGAGAAACTGAGAGAGACGTTTACATGTTGGTATATTTCTGTACTTTATACAAACTCGTATCTCGCTAGTTAATAAAGTTTGTAAGACCTGTCTTGTAACTCTAGCATACTAAGGTTTCCCAAACTTTCTCTTGGCTCTTAAAAACGCCAGGTGATTTTTGGAAATGAAACTATAGTATTATAACTGAATAATGCGATGATGTTCATTTGTTGTTGGCAAACAAGACCCAGAGGGGAAGACAGGCGGCCAGGCGGGCTGACAACACAGGAGTTAACAGACAGACGTTCTCAGACCCTGAGGGGAAGACAGGCAGTCAGGAGGGCCGACAACACAGGAGTTAACAGACATACGTACTCAGAACCAGTGTGCACCTACCCAGTTATCAGCAGAATCTTGTTGTATTCTGGCGCCAGTGCCATGGCAATTATTCGCTTCCTGGCGACCGTTCGGTAGTTTCTAGATTCGCTCTGACAAACACACATAGCAATAAGCAGATCGCGTGCACGATACACCCGCTGATGTACATACTGAAATAAAGGAACATGTTCTCGGAATTGAATGTTACTTACAAAACCAGGAAAGCGTAGCATGCGAGACGAAATTTTAAGTTCTATTTGAGGTGTACTTAGCCTGTGTTTCCTATAGTAGGATGATTATTTGGTATATACAGCAGTGTACAGTAACACAAAAGCGCGGTTCCTAGATTGCGATATGGATAGTTTGATGCAGAGAGATCTATCTTTCAATACTTTGCAGTTTCATGCAGAAAGGAAGGTTAGGCACACCGACAGACATATGGTAGAATCTTACCACACACGACTTCTCGCGCAGCAACTTAAAGGCTTCAGACCATAAGGTCAGTGTACCATCCTGTAACACATTGCAACAACCCTGAGGTCCTTGGTTTACCTTATGGTTCTTGCTGCCTACATATATTTGTGCACTCCCATGTGTGTGCGTGCGTGCGTGCGTGTGTGTGTGCGCCCATACATGCATACACACACGTGTATTTATGTGAATTTACGTGTTTCTCTTCGCATGAGCTTCCATTTTCGGACAGTAACAATTTCCCTGTTATGTTTTGTATGTGGTTGCTTGTGTTTTAGGGGGATAGGGTGTTTTTTAAATAACACGAGGTTGTGACAGACATCTGGCAATAATAATAATAATAATAATAATAATAACAAATGTGGATTTGTAACGCGCGAGAACACATTTCATGCACACTTCGCGCGGAAGGGAAAGACGTGCACCGTCCTCAAGCCAGACCTGGCTGCAGATGAGCCAGCATCCCTGCTTCGTGCGGAAAAGGCTGACGGGGGGATCCCTGTGCGGAAGCGTGGGGCCCATCAGTGGAGGCTCGAACATTTCCACGCGCTTCGCTCGTGCAATACGGTCTGACTGCTGTTGGAAGGCCAGCTGCATGTGGGTGCAGAACTGATCCCACGACACCTTCCCCACCGCCTGCCAGTCCATCTTGGTGAACAGATGCAAGGCCGCTTCTTCCTTCAAAATAAGACAAACGCGATTCCAGAGAATAACTTTAAACGTGTGCAGTAGGGTGTTAAGTCGAGATCCACTGACAGCAATGTGGGTGGCACGTGCAACAACATAATCCACTTAGAATAACAGTACTCACACAACATAAAACAGGACGGACTGACACAATCTATTTTCAATAGCATGTATGCAGTCTATATGATGCTATGCTTACCATCCACCTTTATATTAGTAATATAATTAATAATTAGTGTTATAATATCAACACGAAAAGGTTAGATGCAAACCATTTACGGTAACAAGTCTACAATTGCAAGCTTGCAAATCTGTTTCTAGACCAAGCCGTCACACCGGGCTTTTGCACCCGCACTTCCGACCATTACAGCAGTCGTGAGGTCCGTCATTCGCCCTGTGTATTTTATCTGCATCCTTACACAGGCAGTGATTTACGAAACCCAGCCTTGGTCTACGGATCATATGCCCAGGGTTGAGTTCCATGGGATTTTGTAGCTGTCCTTCCATAACAGCGGGCAATAAGCTCGTTTTACCCACCCTTTCTATGTAAATAACGTATAACTTGTATATAACGTGTATGCGACATCACGGTTTTATGTGCGGCGAGGACATAATTATACGACCAAGTGTTCGGGCACTCGAATCTCTTACCGCCGGTTTGCTTTTATGACTGAACTGCACCTACAAAGTCCCGAGCGTTTGTATGTCGTTTCCGTACGCAAAAGTGATCTTCGGATCTGGGACAGTTGATGGAATAAATTCACATTTACTTACAAACGAGTCTCCTCTCTAGAACTATTTTCCTCGGACAATTTGACTAAATCTTTATTACAATTTTTTCAGTCGACTCAGTCAAACGGTAAGCTAATACCCCGCCAGAGTTTCGCTAAGGTCGCTGCAGTGGACCTGTATGTACAATTTCTCTCTCAGTGGCACATATTAATTAAGGAAAGCTACCTTTCTGGCTTGGTTATACCGATATGTGCCGTTCTCACTAGATCTGGCAATTTCCCAGTGAGCACGTCTTACCTGGACTCCGCACGAGACGAGGATACTGGTGAATACCTCCTGTGAGATCGGCTGGTAAGACGCCTTGGCCTGGAACAGCAAACGGATTCGCTCGAGCACGCCCAGACTGAAGCTGACGTCATTTCCGTTGTAGGAACACAGGGCCTCACTTCCTTCCAGCTCAATGGGCAGGTTAGCAGGAGTGGCCAGGTCTATATCCATGTCGTCGGCCTCGCGGAGGCATACGCTGCGCACCGGTTTCTCTTCGGATTTGTTCTTTTTTGCACAATAACAAGCCATGCACTTTGAACGTCTGGACTGAGGTTTCTCGTTCTTCAGACCACCATCAGCCACGCACCACGCGGTTTTGGGTGTGCGTTTCCCGTCTGTGGGGCTGCCATCAACAGCGACTTGCATAGTCCTGCCTTCAGGTTTCTGATTTCTGGGACCCTCATCAGCAGAGGTGTGCACAGTTTTCCCTTCGGGTTGTTTGTCTTTTGTAACATAAGGAGTGCACCGTGGAGCCTTGGCATTGGCATTCGTGTCTTTCGGACCACCATCGTCCATGCACCACGCAGTTCTTCTTGTTTCAGGTCTCCTGCCTCTTAGACTTCCATCTGCAGCGATGTGCAGAGTTCGGGCTTCGGGGTTCCTGTCCTTCAGACCTCCTTTCGATGTCATAATTTCTTTTAAGTTCCAAAGAAGTTCACTTAAAAAAATTATCCTTCCTTTAATTTCGCGATGTATGCGGACGGCGATTTCATCTGGTTCTCTTCTTTTTCTTTCTTTTTTTTTCTTTTTGAGTATGTGATCAGTATCTGAATTCCTAGGCTTTTGCCCCTTCGCAGGTTACTTAACAAGTCCTACACCACAGTCGTCGACATGAACGGCCTTGATCAGTTTTCTGAAAGACACATACAATACAAACATATTGGAGCTTTTTCTTTTCTTTTCTTAATGTCTGCATGTTGAGAACCCCGCAAACTCCGATTTCCTTTCATACCGATTCGCCGTAAGACTTCTTCTTTTTTGTCAATTCTTACGTCAGTCATCTCCCAATCAATTGCAAGTAATTAAAGAGGGCTTTAGTCTATGATATGCATAACGTGTTTTAGGAGAGTGAGTTGAGTAACTCGCTGAATCTCCTTTTTATTCCCCAGCCCAAACCAAGTGATCCCAGCAGCTTGATTGAAACATTTATTTATGGTGCTAAAAGAGATACTGCGGTTTTTTTGTAATATATATTTCGTGAACGTTTCGTTGTAAGACATGTACAGTATCTCTTGTATAGTACCAACAACTACTGTACAACGCTTGAGACTTTTTGGCAATCTACACAATGTCTACCCAGTGGCTCTGAATTTTCGCGCATGGCTAGACTCGATGTCTAAGGATCTATTAGATCAGTCTTAACACTCAGTGTAACACGTTTGTGTGCCACTAATTTTCTAGAAACACAGTCCCTTGGTTACAAACACATCCTACCAAGCCGAAAGAACATTGTTTTCATCAAACCAACATCAGAGATACTGCAATAATGAATAATATATGCCCAAAATAATTTCAAAAGCAAAATTAACAAATAAAACGGATAAAATTAGAGTGGACGCTTGATCTGTTAAGAAAACCTTTAGCTTTGAATGTAATTAGCAGCAACCGATATGAACTGCTTTCTCATCGTTAAATACCTCTTGGAAACAATTTCTTGTTCTCTCTATTTTTCCCAGTGCCAGTCAGTCAAGAGCTGCCTTATGCTGTTTATCGTTTCAGGGACCAAAAACGCTTGGTCAACATCATGGCAAACCGAAACCAATACCCCCGCCCACCCCATCAAAACAAGAAGCGTTATTCCCCTTTAACGCTTGCAAACAAGTGGAAGACGGTTTTGGTTCTTTGGGTTGATCTCTGAGCGAGATGCCAATCCTTCCCTTCTTTCCACAACTTTCATTCTGTAACTATTATTACAGTGACCAGACCAGGCAATTATTATACTTGACAAGTCCTTATGTGGGCACTAGTTTGCTTTTGTTGCTTGTGCACATTTATTTTTTTTTTAAATTAAGTACAGTTGGGTTGCCATGTTAGCTAGGAGAATTCTTCATCTTGGCCCTTTGAACGCGATTTGAACTCATACAAATCAAATGATACTGATAGGAGTCTTTGCAATCACTCCGCAATTTACCTCTTGAATATTCTCTAGTAACAGTACCCATTTTTTAAAAAAATTATTTCATTGTACTTTAAAAAAAAGATTTTCCGGCTAATGGTGCTTCACCTCATATGTAAAACATTACCCGAGATAATATGAATCTGATATATATATATCTGATAATATGTTTATTGTTTTATACTAAATGATGGAACTGTCCCAACATTCTTTACGTCTTTCGGAACCTCAATGGAAAAGGGGAGAACACGCGAATTGTCTCCCCTACGTCATTCCTCTTTCAACTTTTACTCCCATATGTCCCTTTCATAAACAAGTATATATATATATAACAAAAGCACACATCACAGATGGGATATTTAATTGTAACTTTGAAACATTCTTTAGGCTCATCATATTTGCATTAAAGTTTCATTCATAACAAACCCAAAGCAGGAATTTTAATAATAATACAAAATATAAAGCACTATATATCCCAACTGAGCTCACAGTGCTTTACAGTATACACCACACACACACCCACACAGTACGCACATTCATAAACACACAATACACTGGAACCTATCATTTATACCAACATATGGATTACACACGGTAAGTGACAGGCAAGGCGAAAGAGATGAGTTTTAAGGGCAATACGGAAGGAATTTGAGTTGGGAGTTCTTGCGGATGCTGGCAGTAAGAGAATTCCAAACCATTGGAGCAGAGAAAAAGAGCACTGTCCAAAAGACTTTGACTTTTGGAACCACCAGGACAGAGGCATCAGCAGAAGAGCGGAGGGTTCTAGGTTGGATGAGGTCAGAGGTAGGAGAGTCCTGTCTGATATAGTGCACTGTGGTATAGACATGCAATCTTTGATTTGATCTTCAATCGGTAACCAGTGCAGTTTTTGCAGGTAAGAAGTAATGTGGTCAGCTGTCTGAACTTTCAAAATCAGTCTTTATAAAAGAAAGAAGACCTCATTTTTCTGAGAAGTATGTTAGCCAGCAAAATTTGGGGGAAATAAAATGTTTCCCTTACGCTGCTCTCTTGATTCAAGCAAGCTGAATAAAATGTTAATCACTGAGCAGTCTAGTCATCAACAACAGAGTGCATCTAATTCTGATCTCTTCACCAAAACTACCACAATCTTATATGGAATAGATTATATCTTTTAATAGCAAGTGATTAAACACAGGGTTCAAATTTGCGGACATTTCCAGACAGCACTTTTTTCTTTCACAAACAATTTGAACTCTGTTGCAAAGTTCTTATAATGTGTTTTATTTGGTTTTGTTGAACTATACAGTCCAGCTTTAAATAATGCCTATCTAGTTTAAAGCCAGTTTAAAAGCATTCAGTTTTAATTCTGAAGATCAAATACATGGAATTATATACAAATTATAAAACCCAGCCAGGAATAAATTTAAAAACTGTGGTGACCATCATGGCCTATTTACATTACAGACATTCCACGTTTTAACTAGAAACATTGTTTGGGCAAGTCCGAGTGCACCCCAGAATTTTCTCTCTCTCTCTCATACACACACACATGCAAAGAAATATTCATCTGGCTGCTCTCAGCCCTCTGAGTTGTCCACAGTAATACATCTAAATTACAAACTCTGCCTCCACAATAACTCTCTCTCTTATCTCAATCTCCATTTCTCACCCACACACACACCAGTGATGCCTCCCATCAGATTTGGTTTCCAGGAATAACCTTTTTCAAAATCAGGAACACAGTCTGATTTTCAGGAACACACCATTGTTGGAGAACAGTCTTCAGTTCTGAAAATTTTCAAACTTACCACCATCACTTCAGCATGTGAAACTTCGCTGTCATTCGCAGTTTGTATTTCCTGATACGATGCACTCAAAAAGAATACTGTAATTTTTTGTCTTTGCTACTATCCCTCATACTTTCATCACTTCTTTTGTATTTATTAGTTTTCTTATGTTGTCAAATGTTGTCTCGTCCTACTGACTTGATAGAAAAATTGTAGGCATAAATTTCACAATAGGCGAAGGTACACCCTTTTCCCAGGTTTAATAAATGACCACAGTACAGCATTCTGCGATACCAATGTCTGAGTGTACTTCGAAACTTTTATCTGAGATGTTTTGCAATCATCATCTGCTTTACCTTTCAAAGCCATCTAGTCACTGTTGACCAGCACTTTCCACTGACTGCTCATGTGCAGTAGTCAAATGGTTGTAAATTGAGGCTTACATTCAGCGTCACTGAAAGTACGCTAAACATGTAATTACATGGCCTCCACTAACATCGTTCAATCAGGAAAATGTTAGAATAAATCTAGCATTTCTTAAGTGACAGAGCACAGTCATTTTTCATTAGCTGGGAATTGTAGTTGGAAACCGGTTTAAACACAATGTAAGAGAAGTAACTCATAAAGAAAGGATTGAGCTTTTGAATTTAAGAGGTTTTTTTTTTTTACCTTAGACCATTACCATTCCCCGCAAATATATCGTCACTCATCAATGGCGTTCGACATGTGACATACAGCTCTGCTCATGCTGTGTTGCGTTTGTGCTCCATGCGGCATGTTCGAGTTAAAAGCTTTGTGGCAGATGAACAAGACCAAGGCCTAGATGGAAATACTTTTTTTTTTTTTGAAATTGTAGTCAGCAAATTTCCAGGACACACGGTGAAAAAGTGATATTGTGGAACGCGTTTAGTTCATTATCTGTTTTCAAGGACGAATATGGGCTCTCAGGGATGGTAGGCATCACCAATACACACACACACACACATGTAATGCTACCACATGCACTCACACACACACAATTCCCTCACACAATTTCTACTGTCTATCCTGTGAGAAATTTCCTTCCAAATAGTTGCACTTTCTTCTCAAAAGCAGCTGACTTGATTGGTGTGTTGATCTCATAAAATGGATTCATGGCAAACTGAAATTTAAATAAAAATATTTATCACAAAAAGTTCACAGAAGAAAATGATGAAATGATCAGTGGCTTATCAAGAGTGATGGAGAGCATAAAATTGTACTATATTATTAAAAACAAAAGTTTGACTCACACTGCAAGGATACTTCCAAGTCATTAATGTGACAAGCTTTAGCTCCTGTTAAACCCACCCCACTTTCTGACACAAAACCAGCCACACAAAATATACAAAAGCCCAAACACATGCTTAGCCATAGTCATACCCACAGGCAGAAAACTGCAACTTGAATGAGCAAAGAGCTTGTTATCAGATTTTTATTCCATACTGCTCTTTTCAAGTAATCTACCAACAGTCTCCAGGTCATCCTTTTTCCTGGATCTTCACAAAAGATAGGGATCAAACTTGCTTTGGTTTTGTATAACAGAAGCTAGTCTCGTAATAATATGTACATTTCAATGTGTCCACGGCTTTCTTCCTTACTTTAATGTAGGTTTCATAAACCTCTGTAAAGAAGTTCTTGATGCCATCTTCATTTTTTACATCATGCAAAATGAGAAAGCGCATTCCTTTGCTGAAGTTAAGGAAAGGTTTCTGTTGCATGATCAATCCCCTAATCATAGAAACATTTTCTTTTCCTAACAAATAAGATGCAATGTTAACTTGATTACAATCAAGGGAAAACCTAAGTGAAGTCATTGCTGTCTGGCATCTGAGCATCAAAGTCTTGCATACTATTTCTAGCAAATCAGTAAATAATAATTCAGGGGGAAAAATACATATAAAGGATACGTCCAGCTGTAACGAAAGCAGAGACAAACCACTCATTGAACTTGTCCACAACTTTCAGAAACATACTGTTGGTTGTCCACATTTGCTCATCGACAAGGTCTAAAGCTGCATGCGCTATGAACTGGTTCAAATGGCGATGGTCATCACGCTGAACAGAAAGATGATGTGAATAATGCTTCATAAACATAGTTTCCAGAAATCATTTTTTTCAAATGCCTCCCCTAAGATTTTTCATGTTTTTATCAAATTGAAGTTCACTTTAGTAGGGTAAATAGGTAAAAAGTCTCAGAAATCACAGTATTTGTGTTCATCTTCCTGATTCACTCTTCTTCTTTATGCTGTCAATCTCGCAGTCCATGAGTGACATCATGAGGAGGATCAGCAGATAAGACATTACTGCCTTTCCTCTGGCTGACATCATGACTGCAAATCTCGCTGTTATCTCGTTCTGCAGAGCCATCTGCTAGAGCATGGGAATGTGCAGATTCATCTGCATTTTACCACAATAGACAGTTGAGTTAGATGAAAATCTGCGTGATGAGTTGATCCCCGAAAGCTAGTAAATAGTGAGAAATTAACTGCAGCTGCAATAAATACATGCATATTTTTAAAAGAAGAATTCCAGTGTATTTTTTACTGTGATATGAATGTGTCCCAGTACCTTTAAGCTATAAAAACCTATAGATGCAACTCTTCTACCACCTTAATTTCCTCCATGAATTTCTTCAGGTTTACACAGTGTGTCATTAATCTTTCATTTATAAATGTTGGAAGTGTATATAAATAATGAAGAAAATTCTGTGAGGCCTGTGGAAGGCAGCTGCATAAGTCACTAAATCTCACATCGGATAACTGAAGAATTAAACCACTGTACCTTTGGGTCATTCACTTTGTTTGGGGGGCAGAATTCCATTTCAAATACTGGATTGTCATGATGACCTACTATAACAAAGTAGAAGTTGCCTGCCATGAAGTTACTGTGTCTGAAAGAAAAAATACGGGAAAAAACTTCCACTGATAAATCGATAGGCACAAAGGTATTATCAATTATGCATCCATACGACATGACGAGAATGTATCACTGTTAATGAGATAAAATCTTTAATTTCGCACTATTGCAATTATTAACTAGCAATGGTACTAACAGCAATACATGCAGTACATTCTGATTGTAAGAAAATTTCAAAATTATCATCATAATATATCATCATGCATTCAATGATTCAGATTGCGTCGATCTTACAAAACCAAGAGATGTGAATACTTACATCTCACAAACACTATAACTAAACTAATTATAACTGTCTTTTTCTTTACCAGAGGAATGATTTATCTTAAAAGTTATCCTTAAACTTGTTTCACTTTCAGACCATGCAAGGTTCTTAGGCAGGGAATTCGCGATCGAATGGATTCTTTGCCACCGGAAATCACGATCCCGACACTAAACAGAGGGTTGTCCCATACCCTAATATCGGAGAGGAGGTGTTACTCTAGTATTCGTAAAGTCCAGCAACAACACGCCATTTATTTTACTGTAATTTACTCGTATAAATGCAGTGTTCTCTAAATATAACTTTGTATTATTTGCTTCGAGGTTGAAAGTGGTAGCTTACTAATGCGGTGATTCTAGTAGTACTAGCAGTATCTGCACTATCCAGGGAATGACAAAGCAAGGAGTGCACTATTTCGCATGAGCATTTTAGTTTAAGAATCAAACGTAAAGCTGTTTAACTGGTGTTGACGGGCGAACTTTCGACAAGCCGCTGACAGACTCGTTTTATTTGTAGGTGCATCCTGACGAAAGAGAGCTTTTGACAGTTTTTCGAAAATGGCGATGGAGCCAAGAACAAAAAGCGTCATGCACACCATGCTCTTCTTCACATTCCTTATGGTGCTTCTTCCAATATTTTCTTACTTTTTCTCAAAGTCATTTGTTTTTGAAGGTGAGTTTCCTTTACCTTCATATAATCAGTATAATTTATTTAGCGTTATGTTCAACAGTTACTACATCTAAGTTATTTTTGTGTAAGTGGCATGTGGTAACAAGTTGTGTGTATTTGTTATTTATGATTAAATTTTTATATAGTTCTGACACTTTTAGAATGGATTTTTCAACATTTTGGACCAGTTGACCATATAATAGTGTAATGTAGTGTGTAAGCCTTAAGTATCGTACAAATGTAATTATGTAGTGAACTGTGAAGGGTTTTACTTCGGTAAAAAAAATCTGTGTGGTGTGACATGGCATGGCCAGAAGCCAGATGCCCCTGTTACATTTACATTTACTTTTTTTTTTTTTACTCAAACCCATTATGATCTCCATGCACTTGTTTCTACCATGCCCCAACCTTTCTCTTTCACTACATGTGTGTTTGTTTATATTTATGGTATTATATATTATTATCATCCATTTTCTGCTAGGCAGCCTATATTTTAATGTCTAAAATCAGTGAATATCAAGTCCATGCTTGATTTAATAAGAGTAATAATTTTACATTCATCAAAACTGAGGCCCGCCTCACCTAGTTGTAAAACAAAAGTAGATAAAGCAGAAAAATGTCTTAAAATATCAAAGTTACCCATGCTTCCATAAAATAATGGACTTTGTTGGAAAACCAATTTACAACAATTAAACTCCCCAGAATAGTTCACATTTGTATTGTATTGATAACATTTGTCTGCTTATCCAAAGATCTTCCTGTCTAATTTGTAGAACAGTAAGTGGGACAGGAGAACTCACATGGTTTTCTTTATTCTGCAGGTCTATTGGGTGTTGCACAGTCCAACAGCTACTTCTATGCAGCGGTTGTTGCTATTGTTGTCGTCCATATCATCCTTGGGTGCTTCATTTATGTTGCTTTCACAGAAGATGATACACCCAGGCCAGATTTCAAACAAGAGTTGAAGAAAGATTAATATATGCTGTCTCACCTTCTCAGAACCATCTGTTTCTAATGCATTCTGTTGGAACGTTCTCAATCATAAGCATTAAAAACATTTGCAAATTTGAAAAATCTGTTAGAGAAATGAAAGAGAGTTTGCATCCTGGCATAAAGTGCATTGAATTTTTAACGGGTTGCAGTTTATGTGGAAATTGTTGTAGCAGTACAATCCACCAAGCACCTGTTCTCAAATGTTCGGCTGGTTTGGTGTGCTAGCTGGAGTCCTCTGTGGCCGCCATCATCATCACCTTGAGTTTGGGTCTTCTCTTATAAAACTTGCTCCATGTCTTTTGGACATCACAAATTTTCATTCTTGGATGTTTAATGTACTTTTTATGCAAATTTGTTATGAGTTTTTTTTAGACCGTTCACTGTGGTAATGATCTCAGTATTGGAGGAGGATGGTTTAAATTTTGTGTTGTGGTGGTTTTCTTTTGTATTCATATATAAAGTGAAGTAAGAGATGATTCAAATGTAAGTACCTTACTGTCCAGCTGGGTGTTTTATAAGCGTTACATATAACTGCCAAAGATGTGTTTCCCATATCATGCCAAAGTTCCAGAGTTTATGGTATGTAGTGCACGGCCAACAGAAAATGTTCTGTGACTGTGCCCAGCAGAAAGGTAATGCAGCAGAGGAAAATTGAAATGTTACACATTTGAGACTGAGTGAGCGTTAAACCATTACCATTGGGGGATATGAAGAACTTCAGTAAAATTAGATGAATATATACTGAGTGCATTCATTCAAAGAAGGAATTCTCAGATCTTGATTTGATTTTGTTAAGAATCTGTCTACAGTTCATTTTCCTTCTAGTTCTGTAAGGAGATTGTGAAATGGCATCTATCCATTCACCATTATATGAGAACATGTGAGTAATTATTTTAAGTTTACAGAAATAGGCGGTGTATGTGTGTCAGAGAGGGAAGTGCAGCATGTGCATATGATTATGTGAGAATTAAAGTTTGCCTGTATTTGGATCTAGTGTATGTTTTGGTGATTACAACCAGTTCCTTGCAAGTGCATTTTATCATTATTTATTTCTGTTATATGTACTCTCCCAACATCCTCCAGTACTTTGGAATAAGGGCCAGGGTTTTGGATTTAACACAGTTTCATACCTCCCGACAATATGGTTTTTGCCAGATACATTTAGTAATATAAGGGAGATAAATCAAGTACATAATTTTTTTTTCACTTTTTTCCCATAGTTCTCTACCTTGTCCTTTTTCAAATATGAAACGTTGTATACCATTTGCACAATCACAATTTTATATTCTTTGCCTTTCCGGTTAAAATATTGCAATAATCTTATAAAAACTTAATACTTCAGAATTAATTTTTTTTATAATTCTGTGGTAGCTCTATACCAGTGAAATGTCTACACATTGCTGGTTTAAATGCTTACACATCACAGAGGGAATTAGGAGTGCATCGGTGCATGTACAAACTATGAACAAAGTACTATGTGCAAAATGTATGTCTTGCTGCAAAGGTGTGGGTAGGGTCAATATAGTCATAACACTTCATGGAACCTGTTTTCTTCTATTCAGTATACCGTTTTCAGTTTCCAGTTTTCCCTGGGGGAAAATATCAATTCTGAACTGTAAAATAATAAGGCTTCAACTAAGCTATGGTGATAAACACTGGAAAGATGTTAAGATAAAGCTGCCCTGTGCATGCACACCTGCTATAATTGGTATGAGTTACTTTATATGCAATAAGAAAGCAGCGAGTAGAAGGAATTAAGAATCATGAATTCATCTGTCTCAGATTTCAGAGTGACATACTCATAATGAATTACACAATTTTTTGTCTTGATGGAGATGCTGTGTGGAGAAACAAAGTTCTCCATTTGACATCTCTATTTTCAGGGCAAGATGTGTAGGTGGGCACCTCCCCTTTATTCTTCAAAATCCTGACAGTGTAAGAGTGCTTAAGGCATCACGAAAAAGAATTTGGCCAATTACTTTTTGTTTTATTTTGCATGTGCAATGCATAGAACAGAGGTATGAGAACATGTTATAGGAATGCGAAAGATTGAAAGAAAAGTGCAACAATAACCTGTGTAGTTACAAGTCTGCCTTCACTGGTTTGTGAATTGTCAGCATATATCTTCATGCCATTCATATCAATAATGAATGTCCGAATGTGTCTAACATTTGTACAGATTTCTTATGTGACCCCGAGAGGTATTTTATGGTTTCTTATTATCTCTAGGCATGGAAAACAGTCAAATAGTAGTAGTCTTCGTAATTATCGCAGCTACAGTACTAAGGTAAACGTGATTTGGTTGTTGATTGCAGCAAATTGGTAAGGGACGGTGACACAGATATGGACTTTGTCCTATACGTAGTCTTTAACTATACATGTTGGGTGTAGATCTATATATAGCTAGATGATAGGCTGACCTTTTTGTATGTATGGAGTGGATGGAGGGATCCACCTGTAGTGCTTTAAAGCCCGCAAAATAGTAGACTTGTTAAATTGTCATTTAAAAATGAAAAAGATTCTTGTAACTGTGAAGCACATCATGCAGCCAGATTACTGGTTTATTTTTTTTAAAAAGTGACAGATAACGCAACGAGTAAATCTGGAAGGAAACGGTTTCATTACTTCATTCATTCCATGCTTACTGCCATGAAAAAATATAATGCTGTTGGCTGTACATCTGTTGGCTTCTCATTTTATTTATTAGTGAAATGCCTTATTTAGAGTAAATTGTACTTGTGTGTGGTTTGTGTTAGAATAATTAGAGTTAGAGTAACACATAAAATGCTATGCATCCAATAAGGAGTGACGTAAAACATGAAGTTACATGATAAAATAATTGGAGCTGCAGTTCCCACCATGTAGAAAGTGTTCCAACTCTGTGCATCCACAGGGTTTCTATGAAACAAACACTTGACAAGAAATCGCTTTGTTTCTCAGCACGTTAAAAGCAAGTTTTGATCACTTCTCTAAATCCTGTGTCTGAAAGATTATAACCGTGACCTTGCTGATAAGGAGCAGGTTTTCGGGATTTTTTTTTTTTTGTGGCGCCATCATTAAGGATCCTATCACTTGTGCTAGTCTGTTTCACACAGACGAGTTAGTTGCGATTACATATTGAGCAGAGAGGATGTTCTTTAAGTTCTTGACCTTCGTATTTGTGTACATGATATTTGTCCTTCGTGGGACAGGACTTGAAGGACCAGGTAAGTCTGACGAATCCAGCTCGGCTTCATGAGGGTTGTGAAAGTTACTACACCAGGAAGGGGAATGTAGCACTTGGCACGTGGCGCCGACTTCACACCGAGTCATCGGAAGTCGGCGTGTGCAACGTCAGTCCAGACGGGGCCTGCAGTCTGGTGCCAGAAGGAGGCTGGGGGTCAACCTCCCATGTGGAGTCACCGTGTTCTGCCTCTTCATCGGCTGGAAAGTGGTAGTTGTTGTGGTAACCGCCCGACTGCCCGCTGAAGCCCTGCCGCCGTCGTTGCAAAATGAGTTGTACTTGCTGTTTCTGCTTCTGGCGTGACTGATCTGAAAGAATACTTGCAAGTTAAAGGGGGTGAGACCTGCGCATGCGTACCTCCCCCCTCCCCCTCTCCCTCTCTCTCACGTACACACTTAGAGATGTTAAAACACATTTCGGCGAGGTAGAACGTTTCGAGGTATCCCTCTGAACTTCGCATTCAACAACTGCCCTTCAATCGCTTCAAAGAAAAAAAATCATTAACACCTGCTTGCAAGATATAACGCACCTATCTCCCGTATGCACAGATACACCAGTCCTCCTGCCAGCCCTCCGATGAGCATCACGCTAAGGCACATCAAGGCATAGTTGACAACTGTGTAATCCGCCATAACGTCCTTACTCACAGGTGCTGCAGACACCTGTAGATGGCTTCATGGCTGCTCTCAACGGCTTCTCCAATACCCGTGGATTCCCCCAAACCTCCACCCTCGGGCGCTGTGCAGAAACAGACGCAAAATTAAGGGCAGAGATAATAATAACAACCTTGAAACACTTTTATTTCACAAGAAAAAGCCAAGTCTATCGGGGTGGGGAGCAAAGCGCACGCATGGGCTTTCACAGGTTCCACGATAGGTCAGTTCACGCTGTTACGATTGGTGGCCAAGCAGCGTGATTTTTAACCAGCGGTCGATCGATGTTTGTTTCGATCGTTATGTTGGTGGTAGCCCAATGTCTCACTATTTCGCTGGTTGCCTTTGTGTCCGCTACGGTTTGAGTGGCGGCTGCTTTATCTCGCCATCAATACACGTCAACCTAAAGATGCCGACCTCTCTGGAAGAGACAAATTGTAACTGCTGCCGATAATAACGTTAAAATTTCATCCAAAGCACTACGCCCGGCAATGTCGCTGGGGGCCTGGATAGCACTGCGGGTAGAGCTGCGGGCTAGCGTGTGAAAGGTTGATGGTTCGAATACAGGAGTGAACTAGGATTATTTCTTGGAGTTAAACATTATGTAGACTTGACTCAATTCGGTCATCCCCCGATCATTAAACTGCCTTACCGCACTGGCCATCTTCCTGTAGGTATCAGCTAGTCTGATGGTTCTGTCAGTGCATAGTTTAGTCAACACAGGACCCCATTCCCCCATAGTGTGAAATCACCGCGAGTTGGAAACACTGTCCCTCTAAAAATGTACGTACCTTACATCACTTCCAAACCTAAAATATCAGATGGTTTTAACCGCTCATAAATTAACATTATCGCCTTTTTCCGACGCAGAAGGAACTATGCCTATGTTGTTTTCCTAGCCATCTGTTGTCAGAGTCTTTAATTAGGAAGTCCATCGTAATGACTAATAGTTTTGTGATGTATGCTCCATCCTAAAGTCGCTGTACAAAAATATTCTAAAATATGTTTGCACTATATATGTTTGTACTATGATCTACTGGTTTATTCTAATTTGAAAAGGTCGATCCCTTCACCTCTGTTCACTGGGTCCAACCCCCATTCAACTTCGTCACTAGGGCTTCTGTAAGACTCACCTGCTAAATTAATCTCCCCCTCACTACGTTCTAGAACACATATCTTCCTCCCCTTCCACTAATTTAAAGATGTCCATCCTTTAGTCATGTATGTTATATTTCTTACCTGTTTCTACTTTCTAGGTTGTATTAATACTAGTTTTTATGCTTGTGATTGTCTTAACGTATTCTAATTGTTTATTTTATTCATTTCGTGTTTATTTTAATTTCTCTATTTATTCATGCGATCTGATCTTTTCTGTTATTTTTCCTCCTTCCTCCTCCTTTGGTTCCCTTCCTTCAGCACACCTTCCATTCCCCGATCGTATCTCAGGCTTACACAGGGCAGTCATCTTGGTCTACAGAAAAAGCGTCTTTCTCCTTTATTTATTTGCGTTGGCTCCAGGCGAAGGGAAAGTTGCCCGGAAAGTCGACTTTCTGCCGCTATCCATCTTGGCTCAGTTCTTCTGCTATCACCATCGCTGGGATGTTGTATTTGTGTTACACGGATCGGCTATTTATTTGCCGTGTTGATTACACAAAAAATCCCAGCAACTTACTTTAGCTGTATATAAAGGAATTTTTTTTTAACTTTTCGCATCCCTTTTTGCCCCCCACTTCATGCTACAGCCGTTACGGACGAGTGATAACCAAAAGGTGCATTCAACAATAAGAACACTCATTTAATTATGAAACCTGGCTAGTGGCCACAAAAGAACGGAAACAAGATTTGTAGGTTTAGATTCCTTCAGATCAATAGCACACGGCATGATAGAAAATCCTAGCTTGTTCCTCGTAATTCTTTCACCGTGACATACTTATATTTCTACCTCCAGCCAGTTCATGATCAGGGAATATTCGATCAACCCCGCTCTCACTCTTTCATTATGGTGTTTACGAACTCGACCTATAAGTTATAACTGCTTTAACTTTGAACCAGTTTGTACTTTCCTGTCTAACCAGTAGTTAATGTACTTAAATCCAGAGTTGCAGTCCAAGAACGTTACAAAGAAACTGCATGAATGCATGAAGTCCGGATTTTCCTGTATTTCATAAATCGGTAGCATCCTTTTCCTGACAATTAATCCAGGATAGAAAGGAATACTCCGTTTCTCTCGGGTCATCTGTTGACACTTTCAGCACCTGACACCGTCTTGAGTCAATGCCAGGCGACCTTGACTACAGGTAGTCGCGAACCAGAGTGCTGTCCCATGATATAGCGACTGTGGATTTCGACGCATTTTTCCCCGAGAGAGGTGGATGTGAAGTCCAGCTTATCGACATTACTCTTTTCTGTCTCTTCTGTTTGGTAGAGCACATTCACTCAAATGTTTCTAGCGTCCATTGCACTAAAGTCGCAACATGCAGTTTCTGGCCTGTAGAATCTTTTTCAGTTCTACATGCCAACCTGATTGACTGTTAGAGGTAGGTAATTTTTTTAGAGGCTCATTGCTTCCACCTAGCAGCATTTGGCACCAAGGGCCGGGAAGGGAGAAGGTGGGAAATGGGGTCCTATTACTAAGCAATGCACCGAAAGAACCACAAAACTGATAGCTGCAGTAATCCGGCCGGTAAGGACAGGCAGTTTAATGTTTCCGAGGATGGTCGAAGGGAGTCTGCACAATGTATAATTCTAGAAAATAATCTTTGGCCGCACCTGGATTCGAACCAGCATTCTTCTGCATGCTGTTCCGCAGCTTTACTGACAAAACAATCCAGGGCTCTATTGACTGTTAGATCTGTCTACAGGACTTTTTATCTTTCAAAATCCATTTATCACGTGATCAGTTGCTCAGTCGCTTTCCTATTGGTTACTTCCCTAGGTTTCCTAGAAATACTACGTAACCTTTATTTATAAGTTTGTTGTCACCACAACTTCGTGACCCTGAGTTTCATACGAGAAAATCGTGGCAACCATATGTTTTAGTCCAAGCTGCAGTCACTTGTTTAATTGTCTTTACCACTGATTGGTGGTTCAGCATTCTCTACTTCCCACGCACTGTCCCTCTTCCCACACTTCCTTCTTGTCCATCGAGCGTGGATGACCAGCATCTCTGTCAGCTAAGTGACAAATTTTTGTGTTTTTTATTGTTTTCTGTTTGTGTCATCCTGAAGAAGGGACCATGCCCCAAACCTAGACTTCTTGTCTAAGTCTCGCTTGGTCAAGTTCGTTTTTGTTCTTTGTTCTTTTTGTTGTTACCCATGTTTTAAAATATCCAAATTTTCAAACAGTTTTTTGGTAGGAATTTATAGACGACTGAAGCTGCTAGTTTTGTTCTGATTTTTTTCAGTTTACCACGTTAAAATGGAAGCTTCTACCAGGTGGTGGTGAGAGGGATCGAGGGTGGGTGGAGGGGTACGTCTACATTCTCCCTCATCCCTGCGCTGTGAACCGTTCCCACTGGCCCTCCCTCTGTGACCTTAAAAACGATTTCCCATGTCTCTGCGCAGTAAAACAAGTGGACAAACTTCAGCAAAACAATCGATGGGGACCACTATGCTGAACAAAATATTTTGAGATGCATATCACCAGCACGGATCGATTTGAAAATCCAATCCACGCGAACTTTGCTACTCGTGGCTTTGATAGTTCTTATGTAAAGCTGTGCTTTGTTCGACCAGGAAAATACCGTGTTTCCAAAGCAGCTCAGGTAGTTAACTATTGTTAGAATACCACAATATTTGAAACAATGGACACGCCTAAGAAATCTCTCATTCCTGTTGATATCAAATGTCCATAGTTTAAATAGCATGGACGCCTTTTCCCATTTTCCTTGAGTTTTCTTCATTCATGCTTGTTTCCATGCAAGTTTTTGTTGTCTGTAACTCCACAGTACATTTTTGAACGTCATTTTGCTTCCGAAGCGGGAGAGAGGTGGTTCTCACCCCGGCCTAGTCATACCCAAGACTTAAGAATTAGCACTCGAGTAGCTGCCCTGCCAGACCTCTTGCACTATAGGAAACAATACTAGGACTGGTTGACCCAGTGTCAGTATAAAGTGACTGGGTTTGACTGAAGCCTTTGGCTTTATGGCAGCACGTCTTGTCCCAACAACACGTACCCTCCCGATATGGACCTAGTTTGTGGGGGGTGGGATGTTAAGCAGAAACAACATATCCGCGACTCTTCGCGAGAGGAGGCATTGTTGTTGCTGCTGTTGGTGGTGGTGGTGGCGGCGGCGGCGGCGGCGTGAAACGGTGGGGCACGTGCTTGTGGTGATGACGACAGTTTTGAGTGTATTTCCAGACTGTTTTAAAATGTTTCTGTTAGACTGTTAATCGGTTTTCTACAGTTTTGCCAGTGGCAAGTGAGCGCTTACTTCAGGAAGAGAAAGCGGCCGCGAGAAAACAGCTTCCAGCGTAATGCTGCTCAGTGTCTCCGTTACAGAGCATAAGAGGGAGTGAGGCCAAGTTCGTTGTCAGCCTGGAGAATCAGGAATGATAGGTCCAAGTGCTTAAACCATTGATACTTTGCATATCGCAAGAGATAATCATCGAGCAACGAGCAACATTAACGCGGCATACCTACAACTGGCTGTGATTCCATGTGTGCTACAAGCACATCTGCTGAGGTTTCACGCTGTTCTTGTTTAGAAATTATTGATCCAAAAACATAAATGCCTAATTTTTGTGTTTGAAGAGGTCGCGGGAGGGTATTCCTACATTTAAAAAATTTAAGAGATATTTCAGGACCAAATAAACAACAGACATGAGATAAATACGCTAATGAAGAAGACAGACGGCACTTTGTTTAGAAATTGTTCTGCAAAGATTACAATATGTTTTCCTGGCACAGAAAGTGTTGAAAACGGTGGCCTCTCATTGGAAGCTATTGGAAGTGGAGTCGGGTATGGGAGGGACATACTTGAAATGAGAACAGCTTCAAACCCACTAGTTCCCAACAGACTATCAGTCTAGCCTCTATATTGTCATCCGACGCTTTGTGATTCCTTACGCATCATATTCCTTATGCATTCTATGATAATACGGAAGTGTGTTCGCCTACCTGAACGCGCGTTTAGGTGCCCGGGCTGTTCCATCTGGCCATTCCTCGCGTTCTGTGGGCCAGCTACTTTCCGTTTTTGTATGACACCTCTCCGTCAATCAATCGATGCGGCCGCGTAGTAAACTGACTCAGGCGGCAGCAAAGTTCAGGTACCGCTGCCTGCTGTTCTCGTTTTCAAGCAAAAGCGTGCCAGTCGCAGTCTTTGCCTGCTGCCAGCAGGCCACTGTCGGCTGTCAAACGAACAACGCATGCGCGAACATAGGTACACTCTGTACAGGACAGGTGTGTGAGTGTGAAGTGATGGAACTCGAAGACATTTTTTATGACTAGTTGATGATGAGCGGGACTCAAGAAAGAAAGAAAGAAAGAAAGAAAGAAAGAAAGAAAGAAAGAAAGAAAGAAAGAAAGAAAGAAAGAAAGAAAGAAAGAAAGAAAGAAAGAAAGAAAG
>SMGT01000311.1:91780-104235 GCA_004794575.1 Lanistes nyassanus | reverse complement strand
TTTAAGGGCAGATTAGCAGTGATATAAATTTTCAAGAGACACTGTCGATATTTTTATCTCCGAACTCCTACATAGGAGTAACAAAGATGAGAAGGGGAAAATCTAAATCCTTTGAAATATTAAACCTTAACTCAGGGGCGGATGATGGTGGTGGTGGGGACTCCCCCCCCCCCCACCGGAGAAGAGAGAGAGAGAGAGAGAGAGAAAGGTTGGACGTTATATTATGGTTTTGTCTCGGCAATTAGAAATGGCAGTGTACATTCGACCAGTCCTTACGGCAGGTGTAAACTGACATCATTTTCTTGGTCGCCCTCCCCCTTCAAACCAACCGTGATCCTCCCCTGTAACGTATATAACGATAACCAAACGAAAAAATGTTAATCCCCAGCAGATTTTGATTTAATACTTTAGAAGGTATCTGTATAAATAGTATGATTACTTAGCTGGACGTTAATATGTGTATATATTAGTGCGTTTATACTTTCTCAATGTTATTACAGTGTAATAGAATCTAGATTTGGGCTTAGGAACACTTGTCGGTTACGACAGCACAGCAGCAAACTATTTCAGCTCACAGTTCGTAATAACGTGACAATAACCTAAGGTGGAGAAGTTAACAAAATTTTCAGTAGCCATGGGAGATATTCACTAGGTCAGGTCCTTCCAGTAGCCCAGGTAGCCCAGATGGCCCAGGTAGCCCAGATGGCCCAGGTAGCCCAGGTAGCTCAGGTAGCCCAGATGGCCCGGGTAGCCCAAGTAGCTCAGGTAACCCAGGTAGCCCAGGTAGCCTAGAGGGCCTAAGTACCACGGGTTTTATTTTTAAAGACAGTAAAACTATCCGTAATTGTGAGGTTGTTGAGAATGGTGAGGTTGCCTTCTCTGCAGCATTTCCCTGAGATAATTCAAACACGTGCAATACTGTGTCGAAAATATTGGGCCCTTTGTGGGGGAGGGCGAGAGAGTAACGGAAGGGCGAATTCCTGAATCTGAAAACTAGTTTTTCTTCAGAAGGCTGAAGGTAAGTATTTCTAGCGCGGTGTTACACATTTCTTTTCTTCCTCACTCTTTCATTTCTCTCACATTTAATCGCACTCCTTCTATCAAAGTCGTCATGAAGCGTAAGAAAAACAATAAACTGCTGAGGAGACGTCAGTATATTCGATCAGATTGAAAATAAAAATACCGCTGAAAAAAAATCACTTTTTAATCAGCATACATCAATCTTCCGTGTATCTGGAATATTTTATTTGAGCAAAATTTGCAACAACCTTCGAAGGAATGCGAATGCTACGTATACAAACCCATTCATATTACACCTGGCCACAAATTTCGTTGTTGCTGTTTTTGTTGTTGTTGTTTTTGTTTCTCCCATCCCCAAGTCTCTTTTCCTTGTTGTTAGAGACAATAACAGGGACCTACTACATCACACAAAGTCTAATAATAAGAATTCTATTATTGAACGTGCCTCCGGGAATTCCACCACCTTCAACAAAGCATGAGGTATAAAGCAAGTTTCATTGTCGCTAGCGTCCAGAGAATGATTTGTTTGGTTTGTTCAAAGCCGCTCGTAGAAGAGAAACACTCCCATAAGTTCACCAGCCGTGACAGACGGCAATAGCAGGTCGGGTGCTTACCAAACAACAAAACCTTCGAAAACAACTGGCTTGCGTTCCATGTCACGTGATCTCTCATCGACTGGCACGCAGGGGCGTATGATGTGACCCAGACGTCGAACCACAGGTCGCCATGACTCATCCTAACCTCTATTGATAAGCAGGCAGAATGGTGAGGTTGGGGAGAAGTTACTCAGTAACTGTCATACTCGACAACAGACAAACTGCTGCGCATGCATTATGCACGTGCAGTAGACGGTTTGAGAATTTCGCGTTTAGCTCATGCGCACTTCGCTGCAAGAAAATTTCGAGCTGGGCTTGGAAACGCATAGTGGCGAAAGCTTGAATAGCTTTATGGATTGCAAAGATATTTCTCTCGAAAAACTTTGGTTGTGGAGCCCAGGAGCCCTTAAATACTTCCTCGGTATACGAAAAAAGAGTGTAGGGTACTTTTGACGAGTTAGTGGCCAGATAAGCATGTAAGCATGTAAGCATTTATCGTTGTACCAGAAGGAAAGTTTATGTTCTCGCAATAAACACTGCAACTAAAAGCACTATTAGGCCTATAGTTAAAAGAAATCGCTCCATATCTGATATCATTTCAAACAGATGGTGATAAACTTGAAAAAAAGTAGATTCTGCACTGAAAAACGCACAAATCAACCGACTTTACATAAATCCAGGAAAACAAAAGGGAGTTGTTACTGATATAAACTGTAGGTCGAGTGTAATCTATACTACTAAGTACTAGACCCTTAGCATACTGCATGTTTACTGCAGTTGTCAGAATGTCACCGCCTGCACACACTAAAACATACCATAGGCTACTCTATAACATCTGAGTTGAGGTTGTGCCACTGTTGACATTAATAATGCTCCTAATTCTGATGTATTTAATGACACAGAAATAGTCTGATGTGTAGTACTTTACGTGGATGTGAGTGTCAGGGGTGGCTTGCATGAGCGTTCTTATCTTCTGTTCATTTGTAAAGGTACCCGTAAAATACACAGGACGAACGGGTGTTACGAGCACCATTATGACTGCAAAAGCAGCCACGAACTCGGCCTCATGCAAGCCCGCCCAGGAGCGGACTTGGGGAGAGTTACAAGTGCCATAGCGGATGTGGTTCCACCAGCATCCATTGAATGCATCGTACGACCGTAGTTCTATTCATATATTTTTTTACATTCATCGATTTATCATACACATTAAAATAAACTATTGTTGTCCGAAGCTTTTATCTACCCGAAAGGTGGTTGACAGTTGCACAGCTCCGATTCGCGGCAACCATGATGGATGTCATAGATCTCTTTTTTCCACTTCGCCAGTCTTTCAGACCCATTCATACACTGAACTACAATACAAGTTTATGCCATATTCAGTGTCAATCTGTTGTTTGGCCAAGGAACAACCACAAATCGTTTCCCTGCCAACTACGCGTGTTCTGCTACCCAGCTCGAAAAAAAATGCTAGCCAATCAGATTCACTGAACGTGAGCATGTGAGTATCTTCTCTGGCATGTGACCTCGGAACTCTCAAACCGTCTATGGACACCTCATGAAGCAGAACTCCCAACAGTCAGTGACTTCCTCCTTTCCACTAACTAAAAAAGGGAGAGGGAGTGATATATATATATATAAAGACAGAGAAGAGAAATTGGCTTAACTTCAAGTCAGTGACCAAGACAACATTGTTGTAATTTTCTATGCCTTTGTTATATTACATGACCAGCAATGGACAATCAGAAGAACATGACGTCACACGAAAATGACGCGTGACCCAACATGCAAACCAGATTGTTGATTCTAGATTCTACTAACTGTACACAATATTATAAACATATTTCCTTAACGGAAAACTGGCTAAAAATTATGAATGATTTAAAGAGAGAAGTACTGCCCACAGCTGGAGTATCTGCTATTCCATTATTATTATTACCTTAGCTGACTTTCAGTTGAGAGCGGGCAGAAGAAAATCTTATCCTGCGAAAGGCTCTGAAGGCGCAATGTGTTGTCGACCGCCTCGGTGGCCTCGCTTCCGAGGCGGGAGGTCGGTGGTTCGCATCCCGGCCGAGTCATACCTAAGACTTAAAAATTGGCAATCTAGTAGCTGCCCTGCCAGACGCCTGGCACTACAGGGAACAGTACTAGGACTGGTTGGCCCGGTGTCTGTATAATGTGACTGGGTGGTACTGAGGCCCGTGTTGTGCCATCAGTCCCACGTGTGGCAGCACTTAAACTTTGTCTAAGCAACACCGTCCTGATATGCACATAGTTTGCGGCTGGATGTTAAGCACCGATTTCCCCCCCCCCCCACCGCATTGTGTTGTCGACTAAATCGGACATTATTTTATTGTTTAACTAAAGTCCAGGGTTATTATTCTCTCTGTAACCTAATTAGTGGATGGGAGGAACCGCAAGCATAGAGATAAAACACGTTAACAAGACAGCTCGGCGCTGGTGCCAGTCTGGTTGCTGTGTGATCTGAAGGATCAGTCCGCCGCAGTGGTACAGGGCGCGCGTGGTGTGACCGTGTGTTCTGCCGAAATCTTATCAGGACGGGAAATAATAAAAATAAATAAATAAAACAGGTTCTGCCAACAGTGCTTGTCGAAAAAAAGCACACTAACAATTAATGCGTAATGCCATATGTTGAGAACATCTCTATATTATTCTCTCTCTATTCCGCGGATGCACTCAACCGCTTTGTAGCTAGATTATTGAATTTCCTTGTATTTTATTCGTCGAATATGGCGCACGAGCAAAGAGGACCACTCCAAAGTTCTGGCATACGACTGCACAAAGGGGTATTTCTTCACACGAAAATAATTGTACATCTCAGTCATTTGCAAGCAATATTATTCCATTTGTGACACGGATTAATTTACGGGGTTGTTTTCTGTCCTTATATCCTTCAAAACTATGAAACTAATATCACTGAAAATATAACTACTGAAATAATAAAATAATTTTCTGCACGCAAATGCCATTTTCTGATCATTTTGCAATAAATTTTTGTCAACTGCCCCAAGCATGCCTTTCCCTATGCAGCATAGTTCAAGAGGTTGGTAGAGTGGGACGCAGGATAAAATTTGCACACTCGTGAAATTTAGTGTGTGATGAAACATTTTAATCATAATAATCTCTTTCTGTAGTACACATAAGAAACATTTATTTCTACGTATATGCAGCAACGTTTGACCTTATTATATCACAGACATAACTGTACTGCATGTATTCTTTATATTTGTAATTCTTTTGAAAGAAACACATAACATTATCATTAATTTTGGAATATAAGGCTACAGGAAACAGGTGGTTCATTTCTTGAAGAATTATTTCCTCTCAACGTCTTTCAAACTTGGTTAGAAGTAATATCAGTCATAGCAACAATATGCGATTTTTTTTTCTCTTTTCGAATTTGCGACGTTCACTCCCCAGTTACGTTACAAGCTTAGCTGCAGAAGTGCTTATACTTCGCTACTAAAATTATGTTCGCTTTTCAGGTTGTCTTCAAATAATTTATCAATACAACAAGAAGTACTTGAAACGCTCAAAGTGACCGTATGCAGACGCTCGGTCCTCGTTTGTTGTTATATTAGTTCAAATAATTTATTAAGCTTACCGGTGTCTATTATATTTAGAAAACTAAGACTCCGCTATACAGCGAAGACCACAATAAACAGACGTTTCTGAAACACAAAATTGTGCAATCTCACTTTCTCTGTACAGATCTTTATCCCAACATAACTTCTCCTACAGTGCATTTTCCGGTTATTTAGGTGATTACTTCTGAGCGAAGGGATTGTCGTTTCTGCCTTCAGTGTTCTCAGAACCCAGAAAGTTTCCTATTGATTTTCGTGCACATGGGTCCAGAAGCCGCTCTCAGACGGTTTGCACAATTCACCATATCTCTGGGTGGTGCCTGCTGTGATAACAATCAAGATGGCGTCGCCTACATGGAGATTCCATCTTAAGTGGAACTATACAGCTCGATCACCGTGACAGGGTTAATATGCAGAAGGCAGAAAGGAATGAAAGTTTCCGTACTTCCATATTGAGACAGATGCGGTTTTTTAAATTGAACTTTGCAGATTTCTTTTTTAACTTATATTAACTGGTGACGCAAATCACAAAGAAAGAAAGAAAGAAAGAAAGAAAGAAAGAAAGAAAGAGAAAGAAAGAAAGAAAGAAAGAAAGAGAGAGAGAGAGAGAGAGAGAGAAAGAAAGAAAGAAAGAAAGAAAGAAAGAAAGAAAGAAAGAAAGAAAGAAAGAAAGAAAGAACGAGACAGACAGACAGACAGACAGACAGACAGACAGACAGACAGACAGACAGCTTGCTTATAAAAACAGTCAACAAAGCAGGCGATCAATCAGTCTGAAAGATTATTACCACTTCACACCTTTTCGACATTCGTCCCATAGTTCAACGCCACATGTCAGTATGACCTTCCATTTTTTTCTGCTGTCAGTAACAACACATCATTTGGAATGGACAGCGGGAGAAAATCTCGATTGGAGATCTCTATGACAACTTCATTTACCTGAACGAAACTATCGACAAGCCCAAAAACGACACAGCCATTCATGTCGGACTAGAGACTAGCCAGCCATTACGTTACTGTTCACTCCCACCCCTACCCTACCCTACCCTACCCTACCCTACCCTACCCTACCCTACCCTACGCGATGGTGATGCATGATTTTCTTTGAAGTCGCTGCCGATAAGAAATTGATTCCGTGTCGCTTCATCTGATGTTTAAGCCTGGCCAGCTGATAACAGATTGCAACATTGTGCATAGGAACACTCTTAAGATTACCCCCTCCATCGCCTGCACCACTGATTTCAGATAATTCAGAAGAATGGTCTACATGTAATCTTGGCCTACTATGTAGCTAGTGCAGTCAGCAAACGCAGCCTCTGATAGCCTAAGGGAGACAGCTGTTTAAAGAATAAGGCATGAGGAGGCCCTTTATTACCTCCCTTACAACATTCGACTTTGGACGTTTTTCCGTTTTGTCGGAAGACACCCCATTCCATTCTTGTGTACGTGCGGAGTACAGTCATTTCAAGAGGGTTCGCTTATTGACTATGGGGGGGGGGGGCAAGAGAGGAATGGGTATAATGCTCATGGCGTATAAGGAGCTGCATTCTACAACTAAAGAATTGCGTTCTATAGCTATAGAATTAATTCAATAACTAAAGAAATAATTTTTTAATTATAGAATTAATTATATAGCTATAGAATTCAGTTCTTTATGTACCATTAGCATTATACCCATTCCCTTCTTGGCGCCCCATAGTTGACTGGTTGCAGCTGGCTGGGTGTTTGCAATTTAATTGTTGGTTGATTGTTAAGGAAAATTTATTATACTTCCATTTAGCGTTCACTTTGTACTCGGCAAGATGGCAGGGACAGGTTATAAGGAAGTAAGACTGAAGAAACTGGATATCCCAAGACAACCCCGGCTGCCAGCCCAGCAGTTTCCAGGATTACTCCCCACTTGGCTTTAGGTCATGAGGTGACAGTCCCTACTGACGACGGCAAGGAGATCCAGTATGAGAGTAGCTTCCCTTGCGCTGCTCACCTCCATTGACTTCGTTCATGCAGATACTGAAAAAGGTAGTCGTTTAAAATATGTATGCTTTCGTCTATATTTTCTTTAAATCTTCACAAGCACGTGTACCGTTGCACACAGGCACATATAGACAAGTCAAAGACAAGCTCCCTCTGCTCACAATGCCAAAAATAATCGAACATAACAGCAAACGCGGCAGAGCTGTCCCGCCTGTTCGATCGCCTCCCTAATGACTCTCTCGGCTAATGAACTAATGGCTCCGGCAATTGTGAAAAAGACGTCCTTGTGTAAACAAATGCATTACTGTGTCAGCAATTACGCAGACCCCATTGGGTTTTGCTTTTCTTTTTGCACAGTCACTTCTTCTTGCGCATGTTTTCATGTTTACAATTCTGATTCTTTGCGTTAAAAGAGGCCATCCATTAGTCAAATGCGGCGGGTTTCTCAGACCCCTTTGGGAATGAGATTTGAGGTTTATCGACGCAAACAAGGTTCATTAATTAAAGGACGGGTTTCATAGTTTCTCTGTCAGGATAACTCTTCTCGGTCCTCCGTTTTCCCATCCTCATGCACGTGCTTCGTAAATCATGTTATTAACGACAAAAAAATAGGGGCTCGACATGAATGGAAACCTGTGTCAAAGGCAGATCAAACACGCAAGCAAAGGGCTTGAATAGTCCAGCTCAATTACGTGTGGAGCTGCCGATTAGGATAATATACTGCCACTGGTTGTAGCGTGTTTTGAATTGAATATTATTAGCATTTGAAGGGATGATTACGCTGTATTTGTTTTAATGTGTGATCTTCTTTCTGCTTTTCCCCTGAAAAGAGGATGAAATTATCCATTACGGGACGCACGGCAGTATCATAATCTCCAGAGGAAGATCTTGATGGAAAAGGCATAATGACACTACAATAATATTTATTGTTATTGAGGAAAAGTGCTGCCGCCCAGCGGCGATTTCGCTCTGTGGCGGGTAAGTGGGGTTGGGGGTTGGGGGTGATGGTGTCTTTTACTAAAGTACTATGACCTGAAGTGTATACTAAACTAGAAACGCAGACGCGGCTCATGTTCGGGAAAGATTAAGACTGTGTTCTGCATAATCTTTAACACCAGGGTGTAGTCGTTGGTCGCAGTAGTTCAAAGCATGCGGCGACAACAGGGAAACTGGACCCAACTAAGTTATGGTAAACAGTTTGGAAACATTACTCTTTATACTAGGGTGTTGCAAATCAATAAAAAAAGAAAAATATATATACATAAACGACAAATACGTCTAGAAATGAAGAACTGAGAAGGAACGAAGAAAAGAAAGAAAGAAAATCGATTAGTTGTCCAGCTTCTGTTACAATAACACTTACAGCAAGAGTGAGTAATTTATTAAACAATTTTTGTGAAAGTCATAGATGAAAAACTCCTTTTGTTCAGTATTGTTTCGCCACTGGCAAATGAGGTCATAATCGCACGCACAGTCACTTGCCCCTCCTGCTCTTTTCCGAGGGAGAGTCTTCGGGCGACGTTTGAAGTCACATGACCGCTGTTTGGGGTCCGGCGTTGGGGACTGCAGCAGCAGGACAAAGAACGGAGTCACTGATGCGGAACGGAGACCAATTCATTGGTTCCAGACAATCAGAGCGATCACGCGGCGTGGACGAGGGCTTAGGGCTTGCCGAGCCTGATTGATGCCCGTGAATCATAGTACTTTGTCGGCCATCTTCCCCACTCCCTCCGCGGTCCGAGTCCCTCGCCCTTTTTTCCCCCCGAGGTCCAGGAGGGTACTTAAGATTGGGCTTTTGATGTTCTGTTAGTCGCTGGCGAATGGCCACCCTGAATAGGGAACCGGAACTCTCCTTGGGGTGTCTCGTTTCGACCCTATAAACTGCAAAAAGCAAAAGTGCTCTGAATCGCACCCCTACCTTTATACAAATACACTTTTTTTTAAAAGTGCCACGATGCTCAGTGTAAATGCACTTTATTCCCCTCCCTCTGTACCTCCTTTCTATCTGCTACTCTCAATTCTCCTCCAATTTCCTATGGAGAAGACCTTTTTGCGAGTGTACAAAATGACATTTGTTCTGGGCACAATGCATTCTTGTCAACTGTCTATGAATAAACTTTGAAAAAAAGACTTGCTTCAGTATCAAGTTATCAAATTCCTAGTTACAGCTCAGCTGAAGACCCGAAAATGTACTAGGTGGAGTGAGTGAGTGAGTGAGTGAGTGAGTGAGTGAGTGAGTGAGTGAGTGAGTGAGTGAGTGAGTGAGTGAGTGAGTCTCTAATCCACGCTCACCAATTCTTCAATCACTTAAATCACAAAAGTTCAACTAATTAAATATGACACACGTGCAAGACTTGTAGCAAAGGTCTTTCTCTGCTTGTCCTATCTGAGGGACGGTGTCAGATCGTATGATAGACATGGGAAAGCGAGGGAAGACACACGAGTTGGGGAAGACTGGAAGCCCAGTGAGACTCGTTATCCTCCGCGACTGATTAAGGTTAAATAGGTTTATTGCACAAAGCCGCTTTCTACTGCTGAAAAGTGACCAAAAATGTTCTGATCAATAACCCTGCCTGTGGAAAGCCAATAGCGCAAGCGCGCAGAACGATGTCTGCCCGCCACGAGGTTTTGATCTCGGCTATTTACGCTGTAAAAGCGATGATATGCTGGCGGTGATCACATTCAGGACTAAAACACTAGACACTGTCAACATTCACATGCCGACCCACTCGTGTACTGAGAATCGAGTGGTTCGACCTGATCGAGAACGGGTGTGCATGCGTTCTGGCGTGCAAACTGTGCCATCTAGAAAGTTTTAGAGGTCTGAATTTCAGACAGTGTGGCAAGCTGTTTTTGCAAGAATAAAATAAAATCCGCTTTCATTTGGCACAGCCTCTGCTGACAACATGCGAGACCAGACTCAATAGTTTACTGAATGCTGCAGTAAGTGTGGCCTTAGTTAAGACAACGAAAGAAGATCGAAAAAAGTCGATCCTAACAAAACACGAAATTCAGCCAACGCCCGTAATTAGACGTTAAAAACACAGTGAAGTGCAGAAATGCATATGTAAAAAGGTGTTATATATATCAGCTGTACAAATATATATATATATATCAGCTGTAATATACTGTGCGTATATATATATATATCAGCTGTAATATAGATTATATGCTAAATGTTTTAGCTGCTGAAAATGGAAACTAACGGAGTTACAAATATCTTCTGCAGCTAGCCGTATGGTCTTAGACTACTTGCGTGGTATTGAACAGCTTGGCTTGCACAGCCAGCTGACGCCAACCCTTTCAAGATGTGCAACAAGGTGTTGCTATGGTGATAGCGATCAGCTAATCAGACAAAAGACTAACTCCTTGTGCTGAATAGTGACACGTAGCATAAACATTAAATCTTGATGCTATAATTGTAAGAAGAAGCGAATCTTTTTTTAGATTGATATTATGTATTCTTGTCCAGAAGTGAAGTTGCCCTGGCCACGATGAACCCTGATTTGAGTAAACCAAAACAGTCTAAGCAGATTTTCCGCATTTACGCATTTTCTCCTTGGGTAAACGCACATTTTTGCCCATTGAAAGATGATCCAACAAAAGGAGAAATAAAGGCTAATTATTATCGATCGTTAGAAGACGTTTACATTTATCTTGACCGGAGTATTAGGAAATTTCGGGTGCAGTCAATCTGCGGGAAACTTTATCTTAAACGAATTGAAATTCATTTACCAAAAACTAGGACCAATGGTCTTCAAGAAATGCTATTGATTTTTATGGCCTTGTCCTGTTCATTAAAGTGCTAATAAAATCCATCAAAGAGTGCACAAGGGTCGACTTCTGCTGGCTCATCTTTCACGACAGTTCAGTCTCCCTCCCTCCCCACCCCCACCCCCAACTTGATGATGTTTTAACGGTTATATATTAGTGAGAGGAGAGTGAGCCTTTTTTGTTTGTTTGTTTATTCGTCTTCAGGTGAAGGAAACCGCTTCGGTGGTCTAAAGGTAAGGCGTCTGCTTCCGAGGCGGGAGGTCGGTGGTTCGAGCCCTAGCCATGACTTAAAAACTGGCAATCTAGAAGCTGCCCTGCCAGACGCCTGGCACTACAGGGAACAGTACTAGGAGTGGTTGGCCGGGTGTCAGTATAACGTGACTGGGTGGGACTGAAGCCTGTGTTGCGACAGCAGTTCTGTCAGTCACTTTCGTGAAGGATTAAGCGATATGAATCCTGGGCATTTCCGACACGACAGAAAAGGCACGCCTTGTTAAAATACTCACTCAAAGAATAGTAATCAAAATCCACTTTTGCTTGCTGCAGACATGCCATTTATCACTTCATTTTCAAAAATTGAAGTTAAGAGTGGTTTAGATACTGGGATTTAACTGTCCCACATTCGCATCCACCCCCTTTCCTGATTAAGCCATTTCTTGTTCTGACCAGACTCGAGATTCAGAGGTTAATTGTGCAAAGCTAGTCATTCTTTCTATTAAAATTTTGGACACACAATGATCTAGATCTCCCAACCCCTCAAAATCTGCTGTACACGAAGATCAGTGACCTTTAGTTTTTAGTACTTTCTGCCTCAACAAAACTAAAGTAAAACGCGTTTGGACGTGTGTTATGACATGTTAAGCATAACGTACTAATGCATCTTAACTGTTTATGCGGCCATACATCGAAAATATATAGTTAGCCATTGGCGAATAAACGTCACATCCATCTCTACAGGCGAATAAACGTCACATCCATCTCTAAAGGCGAATAAATGTCACATCCATCTCTAAAGGCTAACGTTCTCTTTTAAAGAAAATCCTTGTCAGCGACGAGTTAACTCAGAAGACCTCAAGCGCATGTGACGTGAGCACGAGCAACAGCTAGCACGTGCATATAACGATCTTCGTCACAAAGCGGCTCGATCAGCCACGAGACGGGAAAAAAATCTCCCAGGAGGAAATTTCTATTCTGCCGAAGCGAATCGCGAAGGCGGCGATGTGAGATTTAATGCGGGGGTCGAGAGGTCAGAAGCCCGTTATTAGCATTAAGTATTGATTTTGTCATGCTGCGCATCTCGGAGCGCGCATCCCGCAGAGAAGCCTCTGGTCCCGTCAGATGCTGGTGCGTCTCGGCCCCACGGCGGAGGACAAAAGAGCGTACAAACTTTTGTGTGGGAGGCACTTGCCGGATTCAAGGCCGCCAGCTGATGACGGCACGGGTAAGATCTGGCCGGGGGCCTTCGATTCGTTAGGAGGGGGCTGTGGGG
>SMGT01000311.1:47733-91755 GCA_004794575.1 Lanistes nyassanus | reverse complement strand
GGGGGGGGGGGGGGGGGGGGAAGCAGGATTATCGACTGCTGCACCACGCACCCCTAAGGTATTAGTGTTGTGTGTTGTGCGCAGATGGATGATCGTGCGTGATCACAGACATGCGCGCTTGTTTGCACGCCTGAACGTGCGCGGGGGTGTGCATGCGATCGTGACTGGGGAGTGGGTAGGTGCCCGTGAAAAAGTGAGGTTTTCTATTCTGTTAGGTACGGCATCTGTAAACAGCGAGACCAAGTTTTGCCACACCCTGAGAGGTTGACGTGCGCTGGAGAAGACATTTGCACAGTTTTTTCCCCCCAACTTTTGGGGCTGCTCGGCCTGAGTGGGTTCCTATTGTTGTTGTTGCTGACTGGGATGGATTCAGCAGACAGTGATCGACTGTGAAAATATATGGACACAGACCGATGATTTAAAGAAAGCTCTTCGTGGCTTCCAGGGCGTTTGCTGTCCCTAAACACGCACTTTCTACTCTCCTTTCTCTATCTCGCGCCCCCTTTATGCCTCCGATCGTCTCCTCCCTATCCCGCTCTGTTCCTCTCCATCTATCCCCTGTCCAGTAATGCACGCTGTCTCTTGCCCTTGTGTCACTGTTAGTCCTTTCCAGTGACGTGCGCTGTATCTAGACATTGGATGTCCTGCACACCTGTATTGGGTAGTCAGGCTAAAATCTTCACCCTTTCCATCTCCCATAACCCCAGCCCCAACATCTCATCCACCTCCTTCACCAGCTCTTTAACCACCACCACCCGCGCCGCCGACGTCGCTGCCGCCGCCGTTAGAAACCGAGTCTATTCCGGTGCTTCGCACAACCAACGAGCAGCGAAGAGACTAGAAGATCCAATGTAATGGATCCCTGCGTTCTGGTAGCTCAGGCGAGACGAGAGAGGAGCTCGCCTGCATGCAGCCTGTATGTCTCAAATCGGTCTAGGTATGCCAGTTACGTACCTACCGAAACAAGCTATTCCCCCCTCCCTCTTCATTCTTCTTTCTCCTCCTTCGTTCCTTTCGTTTCCAGTTTCCAGATTTCTCCCTTTCCATCCTGTCCTCACTTCCCCGGTGGTGGTGCCCTGACTGACCATTTGTTTAATGCGCCATGGGTACGGTGCTGGGAGCCGCATGTCAACATACGTGACAGCTGAATGAGCTTTCGCCGAGGGGAGCAAACTAGAGATTATTGAAACGAGGCCTCCGCCAGAGTTAATGATTGTTAACAGCGCGGTCTGTGTCGGGCCTAGCTCTTCCATTAATTTTCCAGCCAGCGTTTCGAAGAAAGCACTGCGGACTTCTACGTGTCCGTTTAATTCACTGCCAGGCAGGAGTCGTGCACCTCCCCAGCCTCCAAAGTTTGTCATTGTCCGGTACGGACGGCAGTAGTGATAAGATGTGCCCGTGGAGAGGGTTCCGAGAGTCTGAAAGCATGCGCGAAACACTGGCCGAAAATGTTTGGGTCACACACTGAGGCAAACACACGTATTTTGGCACTGGAACTGTAACAAGGAGAGGGGTGAGGGACATAGAGAGATATCACCTGTCATACTTACAAATGAAGTGGCAAAAGATCAAAAGAAAAAGATAATCCCAACAAGGTACTGGCAGCGCTAGACGAAGATCTGCCATGTTCCTTACTTTCGACTCTCTCTTTGCTACGTGTTTGGGTACGGTAGGCTCCCTTGGTTGCATACGTCAGCATACGGGTGTGTCTAGCGCTGCCAGTACCTTGTTGGGGTTGTCGTTTGATAATTTATAGCGCTCTGTCCTCATTTGTTCTTGATTAAAAGAAAAACAGAAGTACAAGAAACATGCTGCGTATTTTTTTTTTGAAAGTAAGATATCGATGGCTGGTAGCAGGTACAAAAAGGGCACTGAGGGAAGTGGGAAAAGCTGCATTTTTTGGGGGTGGGGGTGGGGGTGAGATGAGTTTGAGAATAGTTAAAAAAAAAGACCTGGGGGGGGGGGGTCTGGAGAAGGGATCGGAACAGAACAAGAATGGATGCACAATAGTTTGCACAAGGCTCAAGAATATGGGGCAGGATCAGGGGATGGGTAGCGGGGAAGGTGAGAGTAAAACAGAAAAACGAGTGCTCCTGAATGCATCTGAGAGAGCGTGCGAGAGTATGTGAGTTTGTGTGTGTGTGTGTGTGTTGGGGGGGGGGAATGGGGTAGTTACTAAGTAACATTAAAAACAACTTTAACGAAAGGCTCATCATTGTGATCGATCTTTAGATCATTATCATTATTAGAGAGAGGGACAACTGATGTGAAGAAGTCGGGTGCTAGGGGTAGCTGGATGGGAGCAAACATTTCCACTAAAGAACAAGGTTACGTACTCATCAACTGTGACATTAAAGTAATACTTAAGGTGGGAAGGTGCACACTGGAACTGCTTGGAGCATATTCTGTAACGACTTGTTGAACGTGCAGTGCATGGCAGTCTGCAAGCGCAGAAAACATCTAAGTGACTCATTCATCCCCCGCATCTCCCCTCTCCCCCCCCCCACACACACTCTCCCCGCTAGCAATTCTGCAACTGATGCAACTGATGTCAGCAACAGTAACACGAGAAAAACACACCAGACTTGGATACCAAGTCCCGCACCCAAGTCCACGTGTTGGACAGTCCTACGTGCTGCTCCGATTAGCTCATGTGATCAGTCGTGCTGGACAACTGAGAACAAAAATACAAAAGCCCAAGCCTCTCAGTAGACAAATTGCTTGAAGGGAGAAGCCCCACCCCTCTGCTCTACCGCTCATCACTCTCGCCATCAAAGCGGTCGTCGACTGGCTGAGGCGGGGCAATGCGCGAGCTGCCACCATGTGGCGATTGGCTTTCATGCAGCACGCGCAACGCAACACGCGGGGAGATGTTTAGGACACCATGCAAATGAAGCCAAGAGAAGGAATCAGCTTGTGAGGGGTCGCGCGCACGATGAGAGAGAGAGAGACCATTATTTTGGTAGATGGTGGGACGCGAGGGGTTTAGCAGGATAGGTAACAGAATCGGAGTTACGCACGCGCAGGTTTAACTTCTCGGCTCACAGCACGCGCTGTGGACTCCGCAAGAACACGGAGGTAGGGTTGGCGAAGGGGTCGGAGTGCGAGCGAGCGGAGAGACTCGACGGCGGAGTATGTGCGTTGCGGTGTAGTTTGTGAAGAGAAAGGATCGAGTGAGAGAGAGAGAGAAACGAAACGGACGCGCCCGTTGTAAGCTGGGTGAGCGTTACAAAACTTTTCCAGACATGTCGTCTGCACAGTTGTTGTAAGCCCGCAGGAGAGTGACCTCGCAAAGCTGCCACCCGTCCCCACACAGTCCATCCTTGCGACGTTGGGACTTCCAGGTGTATCATCGTCAGAGGTCTAACTCCCCGTTTCAGCAGCAGCATGCAGGAGTTGTGTTTGTGTCGGGGCTGTCGTGCCCGCTCGTTGTTCGTGTTTCTCTGTGTCGTCATCACCGTCGCCAGGCTGGCGGGAGGCCAGCTGCCTCTGTCGGAGGACAGCATCCTGGTGTCCAACACGGGTATCCAGGTGCCGCTGGGCCGCTCCGTGTACCTGACCCGGAACGACCTGCAGGTACGCGTGGCGGAGGGGGACAGGTGCACGGTGACCGTCCTCGACAACGATCCCTTGGCCCAGCGGCCGGGTCGCCTCATGCCCACGAGCTTCCCCTGCGACTTTGGCCCGCGGGACGTCGTGTACTCGCATTTTGGATCCCGCAACCCGCCCACGGACCGCGTGCGATTACAGGTAAGAAAGCGAGGGAGAGCGAGAAAGAGAGAGCATGACCTTGACCGCTTCCTTTCGAATCAGTGTGGCACGTGCGGGTGCCCGTGTGCTCGATGGCGCATGGGTAGTGCATTGTCCGCGCTGCCGTGCATTAACTGCACGTGTCGCTTGGCTGGATTGAGGCGTTGTCCTCCTTTGTGTTCGAGCACCCAGGATAACTGCAAGACGGGATACAAAGGAAGTGTTGGTGTAACATTTTGCCGATAATGTGCAGGGATCTGCAGCGCAGCCACGAGGTTGATTGGGTCATCCTGAGTTGTGTACCATCGACCAATGTTTGCATCACGCAACACATGAACACCAAAGAACAGTTGCGTACCATCGACCAATGTTTGTCACAAGCAACACACAAACGCCGAAGAACAATAGCAATAACTACATGCAGCCAGTCACAACAGCGATTCTGTATTCCACGCCTAGTGATTGTTTTAAGACTCAGCTCACGGTGTACTGTAAAACGTAAATATACAACAAGAAAACGTGAAGGTAATGAAAGTAAAAATAATATTGAGACCAAAAAATCTGCTGTCCCCATTCCTTGTGTACACATTCTTCCTCTGTTTCATTCTTCCTCCCCTCTCTCCCGCCCCCTCCACCTTCTGTGTGTGTGTGTGCGCGCGCGCGTGGGCGCTTTCAAACACCTTCAAAAAGCGTGGGAAGAGGTGATATGGGGTGCTTGGTAACACTGAAGCAACTGAGCTGTAAAATATATGCTATTTTTTTTAAACCTTTGCTTATGTAAGCATACAGATGAGACTACTTTAGTTTCACAGTTTTTCTTTCTTTGTTTCTTGTCTTCCTTCTCTCTTTCCTTCGTTTATTTGTTCGCTCACTCGCTCAGTCATTCGTTTATTTTGTATGAAAAAGATGAAAGCTAACCGAAACACATTTTTTCCACCTTAGCTTGAAATCTTGAACCAGCGTCAGACCTTTTCGCCCTCACGGCAGTAAAGACTCCAACAGAATGCACCCACAGAGAGCAATCACGCTGCTGGAGGCAGATGCTGATTTTGTGGCCAAGAACTTTAGAGACTTTTTTTTTTTTTTTTTTTGCATCGTGAATTCTTTCCGCCCTAGCAGTGGGAAGATTTTATTGGAGGGTGTCTGTCTGGAAGTCTAGAAATGTTTGTTGATAGTGACAGGTGAGCTCTTCTAGAGTTGGGATAGGAAAACGTTAAAAGGTGAACACAACCCGAGGTTAAAAACGTGGTGTCGGAGGCTGACTGGTCCTCGCCCTTCATAGCGAGGGATGGTGTAGGCGGCTGATTGGCTCTTTGGACTTTTTTTTCTTTTGCCAACCTGCTTTGATCTTTCCTTCGTTCTTCTCTACCCCATTTTATGTTTGATTTTTTCCAGCAGCGTGATAGGTTGTCTTTTGATGAATTGCCTTTTCTACCTGTTGTGTTCCTTTGTGTCTGTCTTTCCTGCTGGTTCCCAGACGCACAAAAATGCCACAAACCCGGGATTTTTTCCTCCCTTTTTTATTGCTGAGAGAGGCAGGGTCATGCGTGTTGGACATCAAATCGCATGTTAATGGCATGCTGTTAATGTTAATGTGTTAATGGCAAACTTATGGGTGTGTCCCCCCGTTGGGCGGGAGCTGAAGGGGATTTAGACGAAAACATCACAGCCATTGAAAATGATTAACAGGCGAAAACTCGTTTGACAAAGACTAAAGCCGGGTCATAGAGACTCCTTCGATTCGTAAGTAACACGGACGGACGGACGGACGGACGGACGGAAAAGCAGACAGACAGAGAGGCAGTCAGGCAGGCAGGCAGACGGACGGAGAAGCAGACAGACCAACAGACGGAGAGGAAGGCAGACAGACGGACTGACGAGAACCAGACAGACAAACAGACAGAGAGGCAGGCAGGCGGACAGACGGACGGACGGAGAACCAGACAGACAAACAGACAGACAGAGAGGCAGGCAGGAAGGCAGACAGACGGACGGACGGAGAACCAGACAAACAGACAGACAGAGAGGCAGCCAGGCGGACAGACGGACGGACGGAGAGAAAGAAAGACTGACGGTCCGACGGAGGAGACAGACAAAAAAAAGGAGAGAGAGAGACAGATAGATAGACAGAAGGCGAGATGGGAGAAAGGGAGGTAAGGAAATCTGACTCGGTGGAACCGGGGTTTCTTTGGAGGCGGGGGTCGGGGGGGGGGGCCTGGAGGAAGAAAAAGGAAAAGGGAAGGGAGAGATGGAAGGAATGAAAAGTGAGAAGGGAACAGATACTGATTTGAGGGAGAGAGAAAAACAAAAGCACTGAGGCTGGGGAAGAAAAAAGCAGAAGATTGTGGGAGAGGCGAGAAAGAGGAGAGATCGCGGAAGTACAAAGTTAGTTTACAGATTTATTGTTTCAAGGTTAGGTCATCAAACGAAGGTTATATCGTGATGAGGAGAAGAGGGACAGAGGGGGATGTTAGAGGCTAAAGAGGGAGGAAAACGGAGGGCAGGAGAAATTTTCCAGAAGGACGACAGACCAATAAACAGGTGACACGCGCAAAGTGTGTGGGCCGCACCTGGTTCTGACTCAATACCCTCTGCGTCGGTGCAACGCGTGCGTTACCACTATCCTAGGGGCCACCCCTTAGGGAGAGGAGCGAGAGACAGAAGCAAATGCAGAAAATAAGCCTCAAAATAACAATAACAGCTTGAATGTCATAGACGGCATATTTGCACGCACGTGTCCGTGCGTATGCATGTGCGTGTGCGTTCTGATGCTGCTGCACTATAGCTCAGTAGACTATACCCAGTCTAAGAAATTCCATCCATCCTAAGTTCGGCATCAGATATAGTGGCTCAGGCTATCTCACGCCGCGATTTGCCTTGAATGTACTTACTTTTGATTACATGTCTGCACAGACTTTGGGCGAACGATTTGATGAATGAAAACGATATTCATATTTTGCAACAAGATTAACCCCCGACCGAACCAAACCCCTAATCCCCCCATCTCTCTCTCTCTCTCTCTCACCAAAAAAAAGTTCACAAACTGAAAGTATTTAACTTCATCTATAATGTATTGGATATCGTCTCTATTTGTCGAATCCACATGACAGCATGTCGTCGGTGGAGGGGGGGGGTCTCCCTTGTCATATGATTGTCTCCCTGGCATTACTTAATTATAGTTATTGTCACGTGACTGCTTGCCGTCTGCAGATACGTTACGACTCCTTCTCGGAGACGGTCCTGATCCCGCTGACCATCCACGTGGAGGTGAGCTTTGTTCAGCTGGAGGTCATCACACGAAATGTACCCATCGAGGTGGAGAAGCTTATGGGTGTGTCCACCCCGATTAGTAACCGCACCCTGGAGTTTGCTTACGACCGCGAGACTGAGATTTGTAAGGTGGGTTAAGTGTGTGTGTGTGTGTGCGCGCGCGCGCGTGTGTGTGTGCTCGCGCGCCCCTTGAAGTGTTTTGGAGGCGTGAACATTATTTCTTTGCCCACCTGCATATACACTGTACTACACCTACATATACTCTGTACTACGGCTCGCATACAGGCCCATACAACTGACTGTCTTCGTGATGGATGATAAGGTTGTCATTGAAGTCTTCACGGTATTTATAAACGTTGCTTTTGACTTTTGACCTCAGAATTTCTGAAGACCTACTCCCTCACCTCATAACTCTAAATTCACTTTAACCACTGATCCATCTCTCTGGGATCAAAAAAAAGTCAGTTGAGGAGATTTTGCTTCGAGTGATGTTGTCCTGCTCAGAACTAGGAACTACAGTAGAGTGACGCGTTTTTTGGAACTTATTGTCCTACTGAAAAGTAGGAACTACAGTAGAGTGACGCGTTCTAAGAATGTTAATGACTTTTAACAGGTGACGGTGCTGGGCGTGGCCTCCGGGTTGCCGCGGTATGGCGTGGTGATGAACGACAGCAGCATCCTAGAGATGGTGGACTGCGACGAGTTCCTGACGATGGGCGTTCGTTATCGACACACAGCCGAAACCAACTCGCCCAACCGCGACTACATCCCATTGGTGGTAGAGATCATGGACGAGTCAGGACGCATGATCAAACAGGAGTACTTCCAGGTCAGGGTCACAGGCTCGTGTGCACGCGCATGTCTGTGCATGGGAGTCCATGCCTGTGTCTGCGTGACTGTGCATGTTTGTCTCCTTAAAGCATACAGCAGTAATAGCAACCACAACAACAATAATAATACCATACGCGCGCTCCTTCTCTCGCGCACGCGCGTGCTGGTATTATACTGACGTTTTGTGCTGACTGCTCAGGTGATGGTCAGAATCAAGGAAGGAAAAAAGAACGAGCGACCAGCGCCCAGCTACAACTCGCGCCTGTCCATGGAGGTGGACCAGTTCGTCATGACGGCCTTGACCCCCGATATCATGGCAGCAGAGGACGTGGAGACGCCGGCCGACTACCTCATCTTCAACCTCACTCAACCCCTGGGACCAGGCAAAGGCCACTTCGTCTCCACGGACGACCGCAACCAGCCAATCACTTCGTTCTACCAGCAGGACGTGCGGCAACTGAAGATTGCCTACAAACCACCGCCAGATGACGCCGACACCCGTCGGGTGCTGGTGGCAGAGTTTGAGGTGGGTGCATGTTGAAACAGTGTCTCATTATTTCTAGAACAACGACATACGGCGGGCTTAGAATATACGCTTGCACTGAGGGTAACGGCGGACATGTCTTGCATGCGGCGGTGTGTACGCGAGATGTGTTTTTTCTTAGAGTAAACGCACGTTTTCTCGATGTGTATGAGCTGCCTAACGAGGACCACTTCCAGTTTCTCACGCTTCACTGTTGTGAGAAAGCTTTGTCGATGTGTCGTCTCGTCATGTCTGATCTCATGCAATAACGCACATGTGAACGCGCGCGTCATGATCAGACTGTTTGCTGGTTATCGTGCATCTTTTTATCCCCATACTTGCCGTCCTCGAACTTTTTCTGAAGTTCTCAAATCCCCTTCCCCCCTCCACCCATGAACTTTCATTGTCGTTTCTTTATGTCACCCGTGAACTTTCAACACTTCGGCATTGCACCTGACACTCGGGCCTCACAGCTGCTTTTACCATTCGCATAGTGGTAATACCACAGACAAACATAAAGGTTTCATAAGCTCATGTGGGTGCCTTGGTAAAGGATGAACTTTACAAAAACCAATTTTCTTTTCGGACGATGACGACGATGATGATGAAGAAGAAGACGATGACGACGATGATGATGATGATGGCTGTGACAGGTGGTTGACCAAGACGGGGCTTCGTCGGATCCCTTCAGGATAATGATCATCGTGAAGCCGATGAACACTATGGCTCCCGTGGTGACTTCCAACACCGGTCTGCAGCTGTTCGAAGGCCAGTCGCGTGCCCTGCGCGAGGACAGGAACCTGCGCATCTCCGACGAAAATAACCTGGACGACGTAAAGGTGAGAGACATCACGCTGAGCGATGCAAGCCTGGGGAGAAGGGAAGTGTGCATGTGTGTGTGGGCGGGGGTGCAAAGGAGGTATTATGCTATCGGGTGTGGATGTATGCGTACATGCTACAGCTGTCGCTCTTACAATCACTACCTTTGGGCATACTTGACTTGCACTGTTTGGGCCGCAGAACGATCTTTGAGTGCATGGTAGAACAATACATTTATCTACCAACAGGAGATAATCACGTCACGCCAGAAGTGCTTAAAACTGCAGAGAACGGGGTGGGGGCGGCGCTAAATCTACAGCTGTCCAGTCTCTTACTCAGCAGCCGAGACGTGCGCGCGTGTCTTTGCGCGGAGTAATACCGTGCTGTGCCTGTTGTCCCCAGGTGTTCGTGGCTGACGGGCTGCGCCATGGCAAGCTGGTGATCCCTGGGGGCAAGAAGTTCTTCACCCCCGCCGAGCTTTCCGCAGGCTCCGTCATCTACCAGCACGACGATAGCGACACCTACTCGGACAACATCGTGTTCCGCATGACTGACGGCCAGCACGAGGTGGAGTTTCTGTACCCGATCTGGATCTTCCCCGAGGACGACGAGGCGCCCATCCTGAACGTCAACACGGGGCTGGAGATCCGCAAGAACGAGGTCGTGGAGGTCACGCCCTTTGTCCTCAGCGCCACCGACATCGACAGCGATGACGCCAGCATTCGCTTCGTGTTGAAGCCGCCGTTTTCTGTGGAGGGCCAGATTCTCCTCAGACAGTTTCAGGTGAGGGCTGGCCTGTGAATCATCTTTTTTTCTCTGAACCCGCAGCTGGTTTACTGTTTTTCATTTCCTCCTTGTCGTTCTCATCAAGTTCTCATCCTCCTCCTAATCGTCGCATAATCGTTGACGTCTTCATCTCCTCCTCCTCCTCCTCTTTCTCGTCTCTTCCTCTTCCAAATCATCATCGTCATCGTCGATTTGTCCCTTCCTCGTCCTGGTTATGATCATCTCGTTATCATCATCGTCATCCCTTCCTCTCCATCATCATCAGCATCGCATCACCATGTCATCATCGTCGTCTTCGTCGTCGTCATCATCAACTTCTCTTTATCGTCGTCGTGATCATCATCTCATTCTCACATCATCATCATCATCATCATCATCATCATCATCATCATCATCATCATTATCATCATCATCATCATCATCATCATCATCATCATCATTATTTCCTCCCCGTCTTCCTTCAACTTTTTATATCATCAAAATTTGTTATATCAGTTGTTTTAGATATATACTCTCATTGTCTTCTCTCTTCCTCCTCACTGTCCTTCTTCTTTAACCCCATCTTCGTTATTATCATCATTTTATGTCTTTTTACTCCTCTTCCTTCTTTTCATTATTGTTATTGTCATCTTGTTGCGTTAGGCGTGTAATTATCTTTGGATGTCAAGCCTTACAGCATCGAAGAAAAATAACTGTAACGGCTAATATCTAGCGAAGAAATGAACGTGATTACAAAACCGGACAAGATCTCGCAACACAGCATCAGAGGACCACAGAAGATCAGCATCGTTTCATGGATATGCCAAACTCACAGCAGCGTGTGAGGTAGTTAGGACTTTTTCTCTGACCGGACGAATGTTCCACAAAACCGAACCTCGCCACACATACCAAGCTAGACTAAGTAGTGAGCACTTTCTTGCCGTTAACGGACTCTCCGTAAGGACAGAGACATTTTCTGGTTTTTTTTCGGGTGCTTAAAGCTTTGATTTTGACTAACATTTTGCATGCTCGTGCAACGGGCAAAGGAACGAAACGTATGCTATTTATAGGTTCATTAGAAGGCAGAGGTTCAAAAAAGGCTTTTCACAGTGCCCGAATATAATGTGCATTTTCTGCAAAAGAATTGATAAAATGTGGGTGGTCTGGCTCGGCGGACACATCACAACATCCAACGCATAAAGATGACCGTATAGCCCTAGGGAAAAATGTTCGTCTTTAGCCAGAAAGTTGTGCACAAAAACCTGCTAGAAATGCTAATAAAGCACAAAGTAAAGTATTACTTGTGAAGGCTTGTGTAGGAAAAGCGGACTTCACTCACTCCGACAAAAAATTATTTAAGATTCTGGCTGAAAAAGGTGTTTTTTTGGTAAGTGACACACATGTGGGTAAAAATGCGAACCTGTTATCAAGCAGAAATAACTCCGGTTTCACATTCACGCACTGCTAGTCAGATGAATTATGCCCACTCTTTGACTTGGCAGCCTTTCGCGGACTTTCGCTAAAATAGTTCCAATGAAATACGGTAACTCATTATCTCTACTTATTTATTCGAAGATTTTGTTTCCTGATGTCTTGACAATACATCATTGATAGAGGTGTGTGCACATAACTAGGACCCCAACATCCATAACAACTTCCTTGAAGCAAAGAAAGATGAGAAGGAGAAATAGAAAGAAGAAGCAGAAGACAAGGAACAGAAGGAAGAAAAAGAAGACAAGGATCAGAAGGAAGAAGCAGAAGACAAGGAACAGAAGGAAGAACAGAAGACAAGGAACAGAAGGAAAAAGCGGAAGACAAGGATCAGAAGGAAGAAGCAGAAGACAAGGAACAGAAGGAAGAAGAACATAACTAGGACCCCAACATCCATAACAACTTCCTTGAAGCAAAGAAACGAAGCAAGGAACGGAAAGAAGAAGCAGAAGACAAGGAACAGAAGGAAGAAAAAGAAGGAAGAAAAAGAAGGAAGAAAAAGAAGTCCGCAAAAAACCATCGCGAGATGAGATTCCCCCTGCTGATATTTACAACGTGATTTCATGATGACATTTGCAACTACTGGCTAAAATATGGCGGGCTGATTTCGCCTTGAGTTTCAAGGACTCCGTTCCGATGTGGAATGCGTTGGAAAAACCCTCTCGAGATGCAGAACAGTGCAGGGCAGCCTGCAGTACAAGGCTGCCATGAAATACGACGGCTGCAGGCAGGCAGCCAGGAGAATTCGGCAGCAGGCCTGCTTTCCTTTACTTTTCGAGTTCTGGGGCTAGGAGCACACAAAATCCGCAAGTGTAAAGCCAAAATAGTTGGCTAAATTAAACATTAAATGCTCATCATAGGTATACTCAATGTATGCATGTCCTTCCAGTCTTGTGGCCCACGAGGGAACCTCTTTGCACTGAGGAAGAAGCACCTTATAAAAGCCCGTTAGTGTCTATTTTTGTATGGCGATTACTTATTTGCTAGAAAAGGTAGGAGCGAGAAACCTTCTTCCACTGGTGATGACCCTTGGCTTTTTTTAACTGAACACGTGACCACATATCTGGTGATGTGGGACGTAACATTCGTTCAGTTAAGAACCTCTCTTCTCGGACAGAATCCACGCACTGGCTGTGGCGAACTCCTCTCATAATCTTTTCTCAACTTTTAAAAACCCAAAAGACGATCGACGGTTTGCACTAAAATAGAACAAATCATGTGCGCACACGAACGACCCCCCCCCCCCCAAAAAAACAACAACACACACTTGCATCCCTAGCTACTTCCAAACACATGGTATACACAGACAGGTAACAAACAGTGTGAGGGAGGAAAGAAGTTACATGATTTTTAGAGGGACTATGCTTCCCCCTTCATGTCAAGGTAGGCAAAGTGCCAGAAATTTTCCTGTTTTAGTAGATGAATAAACATTAACTGCTCAAAAGCTTGTTTCCTCCACTAGTTCTGCTTTGTTTGCATTTGCCTGTACCTATTATTTCACGTCCGTGCAGCAGACAATATTTAACCACATTACTGCACGTCAGGCTGGCTGTCTGCCAGAAATCCCCCATCATGTCAGGTATGCTGCTGCTAACGCCGGTCTGTGCAGGTTCCTGATGACCCGGAGGCCTGGACGTCAGCCAATGGTGTCTTCGAAAAGGTCACGACAGAGTTCAGCCAGAGTGACATCATGGACGGGAAAGTCTTCTACCGTCACATCGGCCCTCACCGCTCCGACTTCGTCATTGACCGCATCCACTTTCAGCTCCTGGACAACGCGCAGCCGCCCAACGAGTCGGACATGAAGGAAATGATCATCAAGGTGAAGGCCGCACGAGAAGCGAACCTCACGATGCATGCAGCCTTGCCTCGCGTCGTGTCGAGCACCGTTGGTGTTGGGAGGGATGAGGTGGAGGGGTTGTTGGGGGAGAGGGGAAATGAGAATGGATAGCTACAACCGAGGAAATGACGCGTGCAGTTTTTCTTAAGTGGGTGTTTGAGAAGTTCTGCTGCTGTGGTCGCCAGGTGGCGCCAGTGGACGACCAGCTGCCCTACTTGTACCCGGGCACGACTCTGCAGATGGACGTGGAGGAGTTCCAGCTGACGGAGTTCAAGCGCAAGGTGCTGCGATACACCGATGACGACACAGACGACCGCGACCTTCGCTACTTTGTGACCATCCCGCCCTTCGACACGGACTCCAACACCCCCCTGCAAGCGGGCTCGCTCGTGCTCTGCGAGGATGACATGCTTCCGGTGACCTTTTTCACGCAGGCGCAGGTGAGGCAGCACGCCATGAGTGCGGAAGTGTTTTTGTCTTGTGTCTGCTTTTAATTGACTTTTTGTTTTTGTTTGGGTTTTGTTTTTGGTTCGTTTTGTTTTGCTTTGCTTTTAGGCAAAGGACGTCTTGAATTAGGCCGTTGCTCACAGTTGCTACAGTGACCATTGCGATCCGTGGTTACTCGATAGGGGAAGGTTTTTTGGTTTTCTGCTTAAAAGGATCTATTTGATGGAGGATGCCATTTCACGACTGCATATGTAAATTTTTAATCAGTACCATAAAAAGTTGAAAATCGTACCTACTTTTAACATATACACACACAAGTCACTACACACTGTATACCATAACACATCATAAGCTCGATAGCTCAGCGGTTATGAAACATAAGGGATAAAGGGTGAACCGCATTTTCCAGGGCAGTACAGTGAACACACACACACACATTTGTGTTCTAAACTTAAACAACACGAATGCATTGCTGAGAGTCTACAAAATTTTTGGATTAGTTAAAATACTGTGAAATGCACAATTTTTTTGGAAATTTTACAAATGCTTAAAGGCGCCACCGTTTGTCGTTCGCAATCTGTTTATGTTAAATTATGTGGACATCACACTAGATAGCTTATGACGTTCGTTGGTGAGAGTCCAACAGTGCTTTTTTCCCTTCAATTTTCAGGTGAACCACCGCAAGCTGTGCTTCAAACCCCCTTCTTCGGAGCTGGGCCTGGTGCCCCGCATCATCCAGTTCTTCTTCGACGTGCAGGACACGTCAGGCAACTTGCTGCCCAACCAGCGCTTCACGATCCTTCTGAAGCCTGTCGACAACAAGCCTCCGGTCATCACTAACGGCGGCATCAACATCCTGGAGGATGGCATGACCATCATCTCGACTGACAATCTGCACGTCGTGGATCCTGACACGGATAACAATGATCTCGTCTTTAAGGTGGGCTGGAGTGACCGTTCTTTTAATATCTCATCGTGACAAGAATTTTACTATTTTTTTCGTGACGCTTCATGACGTTTTGCCATTTATTCGCAAGAGTTTTAGTCACGAGTTTTAGTCACGATTGACTTTTCAGGTCACGGAGACGCCGTTACACGGGATGCTGAAGTTCGACGAGGTGCCTCTGGAAGTCGGCGACCTCTTCTCCCACGACGATCTGACGAAAGGACGATTGTCCTACACCAACCATGGTGACGACAGCTCCAAGGACGGCTTCGTTATCGACGTGACAGACGGTGTGCACCAGGTGCCCATCAAGATGAACGTCCATGTCAAGTCTGTGGACGACGAGGTGCCGCAGCTGGTGGGAGTGACGGGTGGGGTGCTGTCCCTCTCCATGGACGTGGAGGAGAAGTCGGTGGCCACGCTGTCGCCCGACGCCCTCAAGGCCACGGACCCCGACACCGACGACATGCTGCTGACCTTCACGCTGGATCGGGCGCCAATCGAAGGACTGATACTGCGCAGCGGTCAGCCCACGACGCAGTTCACCCAGGCGGAGCTGCAGGCAGGGCTGGTGCAGTACCGCCACACCGGGGGCGAGGTCGGCACCCTGGGCCGCAACGACTCCTTCTCGCTGATGCTGACAGACGGGACAGAGCAGTTCCTGCTGAGCGGCAACCGCATCGATAAGATCTTCGTCGACGTCAACATCATCCCTGTTGACAGCGAACCCCCGGTCGTGACCATGAGCGCCCCCTTCGAGGTGCTGGAGAGCGACAAAGCCCCCATCCTCCCTCGGCACCTTGACGCCACGGACGTGGACACGGAAGACGTGGACATCATGTGCATGGTCCTGGTGCAGCCCAAACGCGGGTACCTGGAGAACATCTCGCCTGCGCCTGGCTCCGAGAAGCCGAGGGTGGGCATCCCTATCTCGTCCTTCACCATCCGGGACATCCGGATGGGCTTCATCAACTACATGCAAAGCGTGCACAAGGGCGTCGAGCCTCGCCAAGACCAGTTCTCATACCAGTGTTCGGACGGTCGTAATTTCTCGCCCAAGTTTGTGTTTCCTGTGGAGATTTATCCTGCCAACGACGAGGAACCAGAAATATCCCTTCGGGAATTCATGGTGGTAAGCGTTATTTGGATTTTCTTGTGTCGCGGTACCGGAATTTCTGACATACGTTAGTATTTCTTTGTCGGTTAGGAGTTTCCAACAAATGTTAACACTTCTTCGTGGACTTGAAATAATAATATAGTTGTTCTTCAAATTACAGTTCATGACTTATTCCCACTGAAAACTGTGCAAATTAAGTAATAATTAACAACAACCAACAATACCAGAAAAAAAGAGGACGATGAGGATACTTGAGAGATGTTTCTATTGTCATCATTAAGGCAGTGTCTCAGATGTTCCTATCAATCACAATACCATTAAATCTTTTGATTCCAACGATATCTTCTTTTTATTTCGGATTGTTTATAATATGTAATGTATTTCGTAAACTCGCAGAGTAATTGTGAACGTAAATACCTGTTTTAGCACAAACGTTTTTCTTGGTACTGTCAAATTGAGGTAGATGATCATCTTTCATTTAAAGACAATCCACGAATATTGAACATGTCTTTTACACATAGAGTAATACAGCAGACTAGTGCAGCTTAATACTGTTGCACCTCGTGTTTATGTTGGTGGTGTTTTCGCTGGCCCGTACGCAAGACAACCGAACAGTTGACTTATTCCTGGCATGGCAGATATTCTAGAATTAGTTCCTTCAATTCCAATGTACGAAAACCGAATAGCCTAGTTACCCCTCGTTTTTCGGTCTTCCCAGGAGCGAATATGTTAAGTTCGCCGAAACAGCTTTTTCAGAGACAGAAAGAAACCCCGCTATCCATATATAAATTTTTAGTACAGTTATCATGCAGACAGGTGGTGGTGGTGGTGGTGGTGGTGGTGGTGGTGGTGGTGGTGGTGGTGGTGGTGGTGGTGGTGGTGGTGGTGGTGGTGGTGGTGGTGGTGGTGGTGGTGGTGGTGGTGGTGAGTATGATGACTACCACGATTCTCATTTTTCTTTCCTTTCTGCAGGTGGAAGGAGGTAACCTCATGATCGACCTCCCGATTCTGAATGTCGTTGACGGCGATGACCCTGCTGACGTATTGACCTTCGTCATCACCGAGCAGCCCAAGCACGGCAAGATCGTGCGGCAGACGCGCGAGGGCAGCTTCCCCATCACCAACTTCACCCTGGATGACATCACCGGCGCCTCCACCATCGAGTACGAGCACGACGACACGGAGACGACCTCTGACCTCTTTAAGTTCTTCCTGCTGGACGGCAAGCACAACGTGTCCAAGACTGTCCCCATCAAGGTCTTCCCGGTGGACGACGAGACGCCGCGCCTGACCGTTAACAACGGCCTGGAGATCGAGAAAGCCGGGGAAGTCAAGGTCATCACCAACGACGTGCTGAAGGCCGAAGACCTGGACTCCAACGACCCGGACCTGACCTTCATTGTGCGCCAGAAGCCCAAGTACGGATACCTGCGCCGGACAGATGGGGAGCTGGTCACCAACATCACGCAAGGATCGAACTTCACGCAACGCGACATCGACCTGCGGCGCGTGCAGTACGTGCATGTGGGGGCAGAGGGCGTGCGCGACCTTATCAAACTGGACGTGACGGACGGCCTTAACCCGCTCATTGACCGTTATTTCTACGTGACGGTGGAGGGGCTGGACATGGTATTCCCGCGGGTCGTCAACAGGGGGGTGGAGCTGCCTGAGGGAGGCACGGCGATCCTGTCCACTGATCTGCTCAGCGGCACCGACCTGAACACCCCGGACGAGAATCTGCAGTTCATCATCACCAGGGCGCCGTCACGAGGGTCAGTCTGGCCTCATTGTCTTCACTCTCTTACAGACCAATATGGGTTGGGGGGGGGGGTTGGGGGGCGTGTTGTTTTGTTGATTTTGGTGTTTGTTGCTGTTGTTATGGTTTTTGTTACAGTTTTTGCTTTGTGTAGGTTTGGGCCGGATATGTTGTTGTTGTTGTTGTTTGGGTTTTGGCTTTGAATGTTGTTGGAGTGGTTTTGAATATTGTTGTTTGGGTTTTGGTCTTGAATGTTGTTGTTGGGGGTAGGGGGTGACTTTAGTTTATTCATGTATTTTTTTTCGAAAAGACACGTTATGGTAATGGTTTTGGTTTTTCTTTTTAAATTTGGATTTGTTCTTAATTCTTTCGTTTGGCTTTTGTTTTGTTTTGTTTGGTCGTGCTTGTTTGTTGAAATAACAGAGTTCAGTTCATAGACATTCATAAATACAAGTTCCAAAACGAGGGTGGGACTTCCTCTGTTAAAGGAACAGGACCGTTGAAATTTTTTTTACCTCCTGTGGAAAGATGAACGTCATGACATGTACTGTACTATACGGTTTTAGTTTTTTCTCCGATGGCTTTAAGTACTTTTTGTGATGTCTACTTCTGACCTCAAAGAATAAATGTCTAGATATTGTACCCACCTATGCATATTTTTACGATACCAAATCGTAAACTCATCTACACACACATTATTTCGCCTGCATTCACAGTATAGGCTTGCCGCTTGAGGTAAAAGGTATGGCCATAGGCCACAGCGGACAATAGTCGAATGGCTTCGTGTTCATTCATTTTAGCGTATTTGTAGGATTTGACTACTGGCTTCTGGGAGCCAGTTGTAGTTGGAGTAGTTTTGCCTTCATTTTATGGCGTGTAAAGCAAATTTTGCTAGGGACAAGATGCGTTTTGGGCTTAGGTGTTCAAAATATCTAGACGCTGGTTGCGAAATTGATGCAGGTTGTAGGTGTCTCAGAGGAATATTATTCTGAGCTTATAATACAGGCAACAAGTGGTACTCGTCTTCAATAGCAGATTTAGAGAGGGAGAGAGACAGAGAAACAGAGATAGCCAGAGACAGACAGAGACAGACGGAGGCAGACAGAGAAACAGAGACAGACAGAGAGTGACTTGAAGTAAAACTTTTTCACACCTGACGTGATTTTCACACGGAACCAACCGTGCCTGGTGTGCAGCTATCTGGAGAACTCGGACATGATCGGCGTTCCTATCACCGCCTTCACACAGCTGGAGCTGGCGGGCAACAAGATCCGTTACGTGCACAGCTCCGAGGACGAGATGAAGATGGACTCGTTCGAGTTCGAGGTTACGGACGGCTTCAACCCCGTGGCTCGCACCTTCCGGATCTCGCTGAGCGACGTGGACAACCGCAAGCCAGTGCTGATGTTCCAGACGCTGCGGGTGAAGGAGGGCGACCAGAAGCTGATCACGCCGTTCGAACTCAGCGCCGAGGACAGGGATTCACCTGACGAGGGCATTCTCTTCACTGTCACGCAGGTGAGTGGCAGGTGGTTTGGTCTGCTTTGCTTTTTCAAACAACCCAAAGTCGACCACTGCTCGAGCAAAATGTAGTGCATCTCGTTGCACTCAACCAATAAGTCAATTTGCACCATTTGCCGTCTCTGGGGCTTCTGTAAGGAACATTCGCATTTCTGTCTGTGCGCGAATGCATAGCATTGTTTACTTGCACTTTGCTTGTCGACTGTAGTATTAGTATATATATATATAGTAACTACAAAATGCACACTTTGAGCTGAGACAAAAACTGTCCTTTTAACCAAAGGAGCATTTTCTGACCACTTTTTCTGTTGCCAAAACTCCACATCTTTACGCGTCTGCAAGATCGGTTTTAGTAACAGAAAAAGTGTTCATTTTAACACTTTTTTTATAATAAACAGGTAATGAACGCTTCCATTTAATAGAGGTGCGTAGTGTGGTGTTCTTGTGAGCTGCGACGATGTTATTATGATGTTCATGCGAGATATGATGTTCATGGGAACTGTGATGTTTGAGCTGTGATTTTCGACTGAGTTCATAAGAGCTGTGACTTTTTAGCGAGCTGATCATGCTGTTTAATGTGATATTTGTGTGACTTGTGGTGCTCATGCGAGCTGTCATGCCTGTAAAAGATGCGATTTTCTTCTGAATTGTGATGTTCATCTGAGCTATGACGTTCATGAGAGCTGTGACGGCCGAGGGAGCTTTCCTTGTCCTTGCTATGATGTTCTTAGTCTGAGCTGTGATGACCCTCTGAGCTGTGACGTTCCTGCGAGCTGTGACGTTCATGAGAACTGTGACGTTCATGCAGGTGCCAGTGCACGGCCTGCTGCTGTACAACTCCACACGCGTGGTGACGGTGTTCACGATGGAGGACCTGAACGAGAACCTCATCAGCTACCAGCACGACCAGTCCGAGACACTAGAGGATAGCTTCTCTTTCACCGTCACCGACGGCACGCACACCGACTTCTACGTGTACCCCGATATCACCACCACTACCCGGCGACCGCAGACGATGAACATCGAGATCATACCTGTGGATAACGGCATACCGCAGGTGAGCTTTATCAAAGAAATAGGGTAATAACTGTGGGAAAATTTCTTCAAATATTGACAAGTCTGTCTGGATCTTCTCTTTTTCTCTTTCTTCTTGTTTGTTTGTTTCTTCTTTTTTTCTTTCTCCTTTTTCCGAGATGTGCATAATTTCTTTATGCTCCTCTTGGCGTTTGACGAAATATCCAGAGACATTAATGTCATCAATGAACAGATGCAGATTTGCGTGTGCAGACATTCTCTGTACAAGCTCTATTCCTTCAACTCAAATGCACATTTTTTTACGAGCCTGTTCCGCTCAGATTACTCTTTAAACATATGCACATCGTCTCCTGGTAGTACAAACCCAGTAGCCACACTTTTATAGTCTTAAAAAACATTCTTAACCTGAACAATTTCGACTGGAGAGATCTGGGCTGGCTTGCACGAGCGTTGATACCTCCTGTTCATTCATAAAACTGCACGTAAAATACTGTACACAGGGCGAATGGGCCTTACGACTGCCCTTATGACTGGATACGAAAAGTGTAGATACGGATGTGTAGATACGAACACTTATGCCCTGAAGTCTCGAAGGTGCCCAACTGTCTGGCTTGTCCACCTTGCAGGTGAGTATCAACAGAGGTGCGTCGTTCCTGTCTGAGCTTGGCGGCGGGGGACTGGGATTCCGCATCTCCTCCCGCACCTTGAGCGTGGAGGACCGAGACTCGCCTGACGACGGACTGGTGTACATCCTGACCTCTCCTCCCAAACACGGCTACCTTATCAACCGCGCCATCGGGAACCGCAGCATCAGCAACTGGACGCAAGGTAGGCGCAACACTGGCGTGCTTTGAATTTCTGTCGCCTTTGGTTCTGTATGCAAGCAAGTATGGCATTTAAAACAGGTTCAACACTGCATGAACATTTCGTGTTATACAAGCGGGTGAATAATGGAATGTTTCGCACCTGATTTTCCCCTCCTCTTCCCCCTGTTCATCCCTTCAATTCCCCCCTCCATTTTCACTCCACGCCCGCCAATGTAGGCCTACTTTCGGTTTGTGACATTTGTCTGGGGAAAAAAATCTCTAAAACGATCTCTCTCGTTATCTTCGCATTCCTTTTTTGTTTCTTTCTGTCTTTTCCACGTCCACGTCTTTTGACAAAACAGTCTAGAGAAAAGATACTGCATATTAACAGATATCCTGGTTTTTATGCCACAGCTTTGGGTTTAACGTGTCCCGCACCTACAAACTGCCAGTTTTCTCAGGCATGTTCACGCGTTAGCGCGCGAACACACGCGCACACGCGCATGCATGCACGTACGCACACTTATATCACACATCCCACGTAATGAACGAAGGGTTCTCACATGCATGCCGCACATGCCACCTCCATAGTGTATTTGTTGCTTAAGTACATTCCACACTATATATTTGTTAAGTACATTCCACACTCTATATTTGTTGCTTAAGTACAGTCCACACTATATATTTGTTAATTAAGTACATGGCATAAAGTATATTAACAGCAGACCTGTAAACAGACATTGTTTCTAAAGGAAATAAGCTATGTAGTATTTCTTTGGCTCTCGCCATCTCTGGATCTCAGTTCTTGCCCCCACCCCACCCCACCCTCCCGTCAAACGAACCACAGTTGTTCCTTCCACTATGACACTAATTCACCCCAGCCCCTCCCCGCGGGCTCTTCATTCTCTTCATCGTTAGTAATAAAACCTTGCCGTGCGTCGTGTTCAAGCCAGACAGCTGGCTCGGTTTGGCGAATTTGTTAGCGAAGACAACGAATTATTCTGAGCACAGAGTCACCTAATATCGGTAATTATCATCACCTCATCCTGCGAGTGGCGCGGGTCCGTCTGAAGTGTCGCAGTTCATTACCAGGAGGGTCGGGGAAGGGCGGGAGAGGGATTGAGAAGATCTGGGCGATCTGCCGAAGGGGTAGGGTGCAGGGAGAGAAAGGACGATGAGACGAAATGCACTAAATCATGCAGATCCGCTGCTGCTATGTAGACGAAGGGCTGTGCGTTGAAAAGATATATAACGGTCGCAGGTTCCTTACCCTTTCCCTCACTACATAAAATTATACTTGTCTACATTTTCGTTTCTATACCCCTCAAAAGAACTGAAAGACGAGCCCAAAATGCATGGGCTACGTGATGGCAAAACACAAGCCAGTAGTCCCAAGGCATCTGACGTGTGCCTCATTCTTTAATGCAACGACTAACCATAAATTTGAAAGGGCTATTTTCATCGCAACAGCAAGATTCACTGCCTTGAACCATACAACCCACGTATACAAAACTCAAAGCGGGTGAAACACAGACAATGAATGTCACAAACGTGTGTGCCCTCCATTGGCCTGCTCGCCCGCGAGGCACCGTCTTCGCGTGGATTGACCCCAGCACATCCCACAGGTACTTAATCAGCCAAAGGTCCGTTGAATTTTCTGACCACCCCGTGTGAGTCACTTGCTGCTGCTGCTGCAAAAAGGTGGTGACAGCTCCAGTCCCGTGTTATCTGCTACTGTCATCCTGGAGAATGGCTCCTGGTTCCATTGCCTGCTGCACTAGCAGTGCGAGGGTCTATAGACTGTCATCCCTGCAGGCCGCGCTAGTGACGTTACTTGCGGGAGGTGAAGGGGTGTTCTATAAGTCATGCCCGTTCCTCCTGTTGCGGGTTGAAACAAAGTGCATCCAAATGTAGTGGGTTGGGCTCTTGTAAAGTACACACGTCCGTGACCTCTCTGTCAAAGTGCAGTCGGTCTTTCAATTCTTTTGAGCGGTATACAGAAGGTTTCGTTCGTGCGCGTGATTGTGTGTACCCCACGCGCGCTTATGTCAGTGTGTATGTGTGTGTGTGTGCGCGTGCATCGGGGTGGCTGTGCGTGGGTCCGCTAGAAAACGTAAGCGCATATTCGCTATTCCGGTGACTTAATATTGTTTTCTTTTCTTACTCACCAAGTATTCCTTGCATCCCCTGCATTATGCTTGGCGCGCAAGAAAAATAAACGCTGTAGATCCAGGGTCCGGCCCTCAATGAATAAATTTGCCGCAGGTCATTAGCATTTTGGACTGTTCTGAAGAATTTCACAGCATTTGCTTAGTGATCCTCGGATAAGAAAACAACTTAAAAAAATATGACTGCCCTATTTTCGGATCAATGTCAGATGATCTCAGAGGCGGGCTTGAACTTGTTCTGCTGCCCACTTATGCCCGTAAGATGACCAGGGAGGGGAGCCCTGCCGCTTGGCCTCTTTGCTAAAGCAGGAGGACGTGGACATTTATGACAGGAAAACATTATGATTAAACCCAGCTGGTGCCGTTATTTACCATTGTCCTCTGAGGGGGTAGAATTGAGTACAATTTTTTGTACGAATGTGCATCTGGTTGTCCGTGTGCATGCCATCACCAAGCTTAGCTGCTTCAGTGGTTAACAGACAACGCGAGCTTTACTGACTAGATCCGTAGGGTGTGACGTTCCTAGAGGCAAATACGTCCCTGACGTCACTGCCTGTAATTCTTGCTTTTGAAAAACTCACCTCTGACCGTATTGCTAAGGACGGCATTTGGCAGTGAAGTCGTCAGGTGACGCAACGGCTATTCGTGCTTGGCCTCGAAACAAAAAGCATCGTTAGACGTACGTTCAGACCTGAGTTTCGGCACAAGTATTCTCCAGCTCGTGACACCTGTTTACAGGGCGGGCTGCTTGCCATGACGTACTTACCTGTAGCTGCTGACATGGGGTAAAACACCGAAAACGTCGGCTGTGGGGTTTCGGAAACACGGCTAAAGTGAGTCATTCACTTGTACGTATATCGGCTTTAATGTTTGCACGTGCATATACAGCTGGCAGTGCTGATTCGGCTAGGGTATATCTCCTATGCTGCTAGTGTACATCGGCTATAATATTTGGACATGTCTACCGTATACAGCCGCCAGTGTTGAGTCTCTTGACAACTTAGTATCCAGCTCCGCGACACTGCTAAAAAATCAGCATGTATGTGCAATATACGTGAGTGTCCTCTTTGCATAAACGCATATTTTCTCCCCGCGCAAGTAGGGCCGGCAATTAATTCCCCAAGCTGCTCTGTCATTTCAGCTACCGAACACACGAAAAGAAAACAAAGCAATGCTTTCTCACACCGCCCCTTTGCCGCCATCCATCACTTCTGAGTGTTTCGTGACGAGAGCAAATACAACGCGAGGGCAAACAGACTAGCACAATAAGAGCGAAGAGTTGGGAAATGGGATGGTAATGAGCCCCCATGTGTCTCTGGTCAAACTGACACTGGGAACGAAATAATGAAAAAGATAAACCGATGTAATATTCCGAGTTGTTGCTTTTAGCATGTAGCTAATTCTTCAATGACTGACTATCGCCTAGTTCCCGGTGACAGATGGAGCTGGGCTCTCAGCGAAGCTGTAGCAGACGAATGACTCATTTTTCGCTTCTTCTTCTCGTCTCCTTATGTACATTTATGCTTTTGTTGTGGCTAAATGTTTTGTATGCTCTGAGGACAGCGAAACTGAAGCTGTTATTTGACATCAGTGATCTTATACTAAACTGTTATTGCTAACAGCAGTACATCGACGCAGTAAACGGGAATGGTTAAGGGGATGCAATGAGGGTTGGTTGCTAGGTAATTAACTGATTAGCTGGGTGAATATGAATGGCTGGCTGGCTGGCCGTGTTCCTAGTTGATGAGAGTCTGCTGATCTGCTTCTTGGTTCCCTGAGCTGACTGTACGTGATGAATGTTTAAATGATGAGCGACAAATTTGCAACGTCTTTTGACGGTTCCCGAGAGGACAAAACGTGACGCTTACTGTTAAGAGAAGCCTTGATACATTTGTGAGTTTCATTTTATCATGATTTAGGGGGATTCCAGGCGCGAACTCGTGCTTGCGAGGGGTTGGAGTGAGAGACTCGGGGAGGAAAAGGAGAGAATTTGAGGCCCATACAAACAGCCACGCATCTTGGGAATTGTTACATGCACACACCCGCGCATGCACACACCCGCGCACACATACATATATACACACACAGACCCACAAAGAAAAAGGAAAGAATAAAGGAATAAAGGAACAGAAAGAGAGAACAAAAGAGTGAAGGAGGATGGCAGAGAGCAATGAAAACGAGATAGACGGATGTACTATTGTCGGTCGACTTCAGTTGTTATCCAGAGATTCCAGTCATAATTTGTATCAGCCAACTGTTCGCCAGCTGTCAGCATAAGCCCAGCCGCACGTGCGCTTTCTATTTTCTTGCCCGGAACGAAGATTGCAGAAGGCTCTGCCTGCAGAACATATTTTGACGAGGAACCCAACTCGATTCCGGGCGGGCGCCCCTGTAGCCAAGAGGAAACAACTCCCGACAGATTCAGACAGAACTGAAAGGCAGCCCGCATCGATTTTTTTCGAACCCCTCCCCCACCCCCAAACAAAATTTGTGCTTGTCATAGATTTTCTTGAGATGGGACTTCGACAGCCGGTTCTCTTTTTAAATAGACGGATTGCGAGACAGCAGACAATTGAGGGATTCTTTTCTTTTTAAACAGCGAGAAGCGAGAGGTTCGCCACAAGGAGAGGGGAATGGTTCCTACCTCAATGCATAGAACTTTCAGGCGAGAAAATCTCCGTTGCCTTCTAAATTAGTCATTACGAAATGAAACAAGAATTTAGACTTCTGAAATCAACGTTCTTTGGTCGAGTCAGTTTTGAAGCTTATTCAGACTGTATAAAATGTCTTTTAGGCATCAGAACCAGAACCGCAAGTGTAATGATTTAACTAATTTCTACAATTTTCTTCCCTAGCGAAAGCGATGGGTTCGTGCCCTCATCCTACGATTCGCACAAAGGATTATGCTTCACCATGTCTTCGGCACAAAACTATTCTCTGACTAGGTTAAAGTGATCGATTACAGATTTGTAGGGGTGGGGTGGGGGTCGAAAGGAACGGGAGGGGTAAGTTGGAGGGGATCGGAAGGGGGCCAAGGACAGGGAGAGAACACGGCTGGGGATTACGCAGACTCCAGTGTCCCAGCGTGCGCTTAGAGTTATCTTCCCTCTTACTTTCCGAAGACGAGGAAGATGCTGCTGCAGGGCTCCGATGTCGCAAAGTCCGCAGATCGCGCTTTGAGACGTCCAGTCGGATGCCGGTGCTGTCGGTGCTGTCTGTGTGTTCAGCTGTTAGCTTCCCGTCTTCCCCACGTCTTACGTTTCAGAAGCATTTACCTGATAACTTCATCAGCAGCGGCTTTTACTTTCCATCACCCAGCCCCTTCCGCCAGCTTTCACTTCACTTTTCTTTTCCTTTTTATTTTCTTTATTTTCTTTCTTTTTCTTTGTTGTTGTTGTTGTTGTTGTTGTTGTTGTTGTTGTTGTTGTTGAGGAGGAGAGAGTGTCGAGGTAGGGTAGTGGTGAAGTGATAGGAGGGGAGATGAAGATTCCCTTACCTGCTCTAGATATCGATGCCTTGAAGAAAGCGTTTGCGCTGCTCCAAACTTTGTTGAACTGGATTCCCTCACAGTCTTATGGTCCAAAAGATTTGAGAGAACAAAATTCTTTTCATCTTTTCATCGATCGTCGGCATTATCAACGATTCTTGTTTGCGCGACACTGCCTCGTCTGAGCCAGAACGAAACTTGAGACGGAGTGGAACGGCGGCTCGCTTGCTTGAACTTTCGTATCTTCGCTTCTGGTCCTAAGAATGTTTGTAAGGCCTGTTCGCCCTGTGTACATTACGTGCATCTTTACGTACGAACAGTAAACACGAAAGCTCACGCAAGCCACCCCTGCCCTGGAGTGCAGCCTGTCAGCATGTGCATGCGTGTGTGAATCATTCCCTGCCTGTGTCTGACGTTGACAGGCGCTGAAGAGGTGTCTTAGTTATAAACCCTCACTCTCCCGTCGACTGTACAAAGAGTAGTAGAACTGTGCTGCAATCTGTCAGATTGTCATGTCGCGATAGAAGGGATGTGGGAAGCTGTTGAGTATTAAATTATAGCGGAAAGCAATGCTGTCGATAGTTTTTCTAGTGGGCCGAGCACCATCGCAATGATTGTTTTTGCAGGAAAACAAAATAAACACTGCAGTTAGCACGATGTCCTTTTGTGGTCCTGGCTAACAGAACCCGGTTGCAGTAGCGTTTGTCTCTCATAACAGAAATTTTTAAGCTTCATATTTCCTTTATCTGTGGTCGTGACTGTGTTTGTGGTCTATAAATCAGTGCAGTTATCTATTATTACATCGGGATATTAATTCGGCAATTACGTTTGCAATAAACAACAATATAGGCCTGACACATACGACAAGCACTTTGGACCACGTAGTGTGTTGGGTATTTCCAGTCCTTGACACTTAGCCTCTTCATGATTCTGCGCGCGCGCGCGCGCGCGTGTTTGTGTGTGCATCCTTGAGAGAGAGAGAGAGCAATATATATGCGTGGTTTCGTACGTGTTTTCATGCATGGATCTGTGAATGCGTATGCCCAAGCGCCAATGAATGATGAAGACACACACGTCTGTATGTTGTTTATGACTTTGTGAGTGTGTTTGTCCGTCAGTCCCTCCACTGAACGGCAATTCTATGCACACGTTGTTTTGCGCGGGCGACTGTATGTAACAGCGTGCTTTGCTCAAACTTCGTCTGCTGTGAACCCGCAACTATAGGGCATATCTCTCGCCTCACGAAGACGAAATTAAAACCAGACGATAACAGCTGTCGACTGGGTGCTGAGTCTGTGTAATTTTTATGTCCATCCAGAACAGAAAAGCGCAAAGGTAACAATCCAGAACACAAGCCTGATGGTCGGTGCTGTGAACCGTTCTGAGATTTACGAAGAAACCCCGCAGTTGCACTGCCGCTGGCAAACTCGATTCACTGCTCTGTCATGACGACGTCTAACGCTGCATCCACTCAGCCGTCAGCGGCTCGAAACCTGACGCCAGCAGTGATATCCTGGCGTGAGTGCGCGGACGATTTTTTTGTTTGGTTGGTTGGGGTTTTTTTCTTTCGTTCACACTTGCTGGAATACAATATTAGCATAGCACGACACATAAAGGAAGAAGCGGAATGTCTGGCATGAAAATTACGTAGACTGGAGACCACTGTCTGGCGGTCTGTCCATCTCTTTTTCCTTCCTTTCTGTACATCTTCGCTCGCGCTGCTTTCAACGTTGGACGTTACAACGTGTGTACGCGCGCGTAGACGTATATGTATTGCGCTCGTGTTCAGCGCATGTTTTGCATTGAACCAGACAGGTTTTTCTGAAGTAACTAAGATATAATTACTGACCATATCTTCATCTTACATGTGATACAAATTCGCGTTATCCCATGCTGTGGTGGATATGAATGCAACAGTACCAAGCCCAGAAATCCGCCCTCACCATCTCTCCGCGCCCCCCGGGTCTGGTTTTGACATCTGCAATCGGCTTAAAATATTTTAGGCGCGCCCCGCCCGCGGGCGGTGATGGAAGAATCCCGCACTAAGCAAGCTCTGTACAGCAACCAGACAGGGAGGGGAGATAATGCTTTGCAAAGCGGAAGCCTTTTTCGATCATGCGCAGCACTTTGTTCTTCATGACGTTGGCCAACGACTCCCATCAAATGTACACGTCAATGGTTCGAATGAAATGTTGGCGTGACGGGGTTTGTTTAAATGTAGACGTTATATATCGGGTGCAATCAAATATAGATGTCAGTGGCCCCAATTAATATAAATGAAACTGGGTGTACTCAGTGGGTGTCGCCGGCTGCAATCAAACGTTGACCGACATCACTGGTTCCAGTTAAATATAGACATCGTTGGCTCCAGAAGTTTAAAAAGTGTCCTGTTTAACGGATGACCCCATGAAGCCGCCAAGTGTTATTGTTTGTGGAGAGATTCGAAATTCCTTTTCTGTACGATGTTTACTGCCTGCCTGTTCTCATAGTCAGCAAAGAAGAAAAAAAGAGATAATACGACAAAAACTTAACCGATAAGAAATGCCCGACAGATAAAAAGAACGATGGGATGTGTCATGATCAAAGCTAGTCGGATATCTTTGCATCAGGTACATCCATTTATATGCGAAGAACATACGACATGCAAAGCGTGGTGGCGTGGTTGGATTAAGTGTAGTACCACATATACTCTTCATCTCCCTTTCCATCTCAGATCCGCGAGGCGATTTTCCATTGGTCTCACGCGCGTCTAACATTAATATTGTCATCAAGTCTTTCAGTACCAGGCCAGATGTGTCTAGTCTCAGGTACCCTTACAAGAAGGCTTAACGCACACGTGAGAGATTTGCAAAAGTAGAGATGACTGGGATGACAGGTGAACACTTTCGCGGAGCCTTAGATGGTGGGGACTCCACTGTGCTAAGACCTACGCACGTGCACACCGCTGATTCGCCCTCACACCAGCATCATTGGACGTGGTTAGTCTGACAAGATTGAGACAATTTTTCGTCAGTAGTCGTCTATCCAGGCACTTCATAATCTCATAACCGTGGGTCGCTCTGTTGTCCAGATTGCTTCGTTAACTTCGCTTATATCGTACCATCGACTGCTGGCTAAACGTCCGTCGCTTACATCCGGCTGCAGTTCCGACTGGAAAGTGCGGGCGCTTGAACGCATAATGGGACACATGCACTCACTTCCCCACGCGTACTTATACCCCCGAAGGAATGAAAAAAAATCGTCTTCAAATAAGCCATGCTGGTGCTGACACGCACCGAAGGGGACTTTATCATGAAGTATAGCAGTTTAAAAAAGTCTTGGCTTCTGAGTGTCAGTGTTTGGTCCAGCCCTGTATAGGCCTAATCATCTTTTACCATCATCGCCCGTCGATGTTTTCCGTGTTGCCGAAAGTGTTATTTGAACACGCCACCATATGCTGCAGATATCTGTTGCATCATTAAATGCTCAAATTATCACACTCTCACACAACCAGTATGAGACTGATTTTTTCTGTTCTATCTAATGCAGAATGGGAACAAAATACTGAAGCATTTACATACTGTTATGCGCACATGTATATATATATACATTATAGTACAACCATGTATCATGTACAACAGTGCAAACAGCACTGACTGTACATTAAAATCCACTGTTGACACATTACAGACGTCCTAATCGAGAAATGTTCTTTCGGCGCGAAGAAAATCTCGCAGAGAGAATCTCTTGGCGAAGTACTTCCCGGCGTCACGCATTCGCGTTCCTTATTCCGTGTGTATGGAAGGGGGGAGGTGGGGACGGGTTGAGAGAACGAAAGACAACGGTACTAGCTTTTTTATGTAAGCATTTCACATGGGGAAGAAAAGCTTCAGAATTAAGTCAGTCCTATGCAACGATCCTCCATCACAACTCTGCCCCCTCCTTCCCGGCTCAGTGCAGTGAAGCGAGAATTTTGTAACTGGCATTGGTCTTACTGAACTGGCATAATGGGTAGTTAGTCCTCTGCGCACTCGTATCCCGTGAAAATGCACATTTCAGCCAAGTGTAGCCATATTGTCGCTTAAAACTTAATAAATTGAGTTTCGAAGAAAAGAAAGACCCCGAAGTGCTTTGAGTTTTTCAACGCTAATCTTGAAACTATTTTTTCTACTTTAATGTATTTTCTTTGGCCGATAGCAGCGTGTGTGTTCAGAAGGTCTCTGCGTCCTGATGGGTTCATCTGAACTACATAAGTACTTACGTCCTCGCGCACCTAGCTCTGGAAGCAACCTGATACGCATTTCCTACACTTGGGTGTCGTGAGTGAGGCTAGACTTTGACGTAGAAAGCCCTGCAAATAACCACAAGGTCACTGACATCACTTCCTAGCCTTTTCTCGCGGCTCTGACTTACAGGTAACGCGAGTGAGATATAAGGCCTTCACCGCCCAACCCATCGTCTTTTGTTTCTTGATAACAACAGCTGCACCACCAGCAGCAATAACACGTGATCGCCAGGAACTGAAAAACTGTAGATGTCGTTTGCATCGTCAGACTGACCACTACCTCGTGAAAACTTCATTACTTGTGGAATCTTTTTTTGGAAAGCATCGGCGGATATCGACCCCGACCGAAAAAGAGGTGCACGATGGGAGAGGGAGAGAGATGGAGTTACCCTGCCGAACGGCCTGTTTAACAGGACATTATACTTCCTGTGATCTCTGGCACATCCCGGTAAGTGCTGAAGGAAACTTGCGTTCGTGACTTACGAATGTGGGGGAGATCTGCAGGAGAGATTACACAGGCAGGCTCTGGCGGACACATCGTGCCGTGATAATGGGTATGAAGACAGCGAAGAGTTCCAGGCACGAGCCATCGCTATAAGCCCGGTGGTCTCCTATCTGCCTGCTTGTCTACCTGCCTGCTTGTCTACCTGCCTGCTTGTCTGCCTGCCTGCTTGTCTACCCGCCTGCTTGTCTACCCGCCTGCTTGTCTGCCTGGCCACTCGTCAGTGGGGTTTTTTTTTGACATGCCTGTTTGCATGCATGTACGTATGCACATCTGTAGGTAGGTAGGCAGGCATTAGGTAGTGGATGGGTAGATAGGTAAGAAGGAAGGCGAACGTGCAAATATAAAACACGTTTTGGCTGCAATGTGTATGGGAAGTGTGCACGTCTATGTGTTCGTGTGGGTTACCAGTGCTGGAATCTCTCTCTCTCTCTCTCTCTCTCACACACACACACACACGGGTGTTTATGTGCACTGCAATTAAGTTTGCAAATGCGGACTGCAATATCTCAGACACCACGGGTAGGTAACCTGGGTAGGAGAACATGAGACTTATATAGATAAAATATAAGACAAACTCTGCAACTCGATCAAAGAAAAATACAATTTTCTATGAAGCGTGATCGTTCGATGCGATGTGCCATAGGAGATGGCCTTGGGGAGATTGCAAAGATTTTAAAAATGGAAACTCTTCGGCTCCGCTACTGAAAGGCGGCATATGAATCGCTGCATCTTGATAGATTTGAAAGGGTTCTTCAGGCGGTGAACAGGGCTTTCGCTTTCACAGCGTCATTGATATTCTCAGCGACAGTCATGCAGACGAGTTGGTTGGTTGGTTGTTTGGTTGGTGTGAACCGGGCCTGTTACCTGTGTCAGGCTGATTGGTGGCGAGTGGGGGGAGGAGGGAAGTTGGGGAGGAAACCTGACACGCAGATTCTCAGAGTAAACTCGGACAGCAAGTCAAAAAATACTTCTTGTGGTGGGAACGAGAGAGCTCAGTTTGACGAGAGTTGCGGGTAACTCGGTAGACTGCGGTTGAGAGGCCCTGGAAGGGATGTTACAGAAAAGCACGAACCTTTTGCTGTGCTCTTGACTGCTATGCGTCTTCGTGACACCCCTTGCAGTGTCTTCCAACCGCAGTTGACCGACTGCCCGTAGGCTGGCTTGCACGAACGTCCCTATCTCCTGTTCACACGTAAAGGTGCACGTAAATTACACAGGGCGAATGGGCCTAAGGACTACTCTCATGACCAGAAGTACAGAGACGAAAGCTTAAGCAAGCCAGCCCTGGCTCTGAACTTCCTGCTCTCAGCCCATGTGGTTGGTGACAAGCGCTTTACCGACTGTTCCGCCAAATGTCCTGTACACGAAGTTGCGCTGCTGTTTACAAACGTGTCTGGCTGATTGATGGTAGAATGTGCTAGTCTCTCACGAACCATGATGCATGACCCCACGTGCCCTGTGAAGCTAGCGATGTTAATGGCATTTGTTCAAGACTAACAGCAAAAGCATTTCCTCCCTATTTGTCATTGTAAGCTCCTTATCACGTGTCCATTCTCTGGCACACCATTGCAACTTCTTGTGCGCTCCTCCATTCATCCATCCGTCAGTACATCCTTCTCTTTGTCTGCTCTCTCTCTCTCTACGATATTCCCGCTCTAGGCTTTCGCAGAGATGCGTCTGTTCCCATCACATCGTTGTTCCAGCGCCTTTTCACCTATACCTGAATCGGACGCGATGTTTTGCCGTGCCCTCTTCGCTCAGCATATCTCTGGAACTGGGTCGACTCGACCCAGGGTCGCTGACGGTTCCCCCCTCCCCCGCTTTTCCGTGTTCTTGCCAGTCCTCTCCCCCAACTCCAAGAGATTTCCGTCCCTCTATTCCCACCACCTCCCTTTCCTCCCCTCCCCTTCCCTCCCACCCCTCCTTTCCATCTGGACTGCACGGTGTTCGTATCTCTTCCAGATCTCAGCCTCGATTCCGCACCCCCTCCACTACTGTACGTAAGATCACCTGAGGCGCGCGCTGACCTTTGGCACCTGATTTTTTTTGTGCTTTCTCTGTTCCTTGGGACATTTGCTCTGCGTTGTCCCCTCCCTGGGGACTGGTGCCTCGCTGCTGCTTCCTGCTGGAAGCAGGCAGAAGGGAAAAATCTGGCCGGGTGTATGACGATCTGGTTTGCGCTGGGCGATGATTTCGTTCTGTCCTGGCGGACTAGTACAGTTCAGCACTGGGGAAGCTTCAACCCGAATTGTACACGCATCTCACACACACCTAACGAGAGGCGAGGGACCATTTTCATAACGTCACGTTTCCAACGCGCAGTGTCTGCGCTATTTTCTTTTTAAAAATTGTTTTGAGGATGCTTAATTCCCTCTTCTTGTCGCTAATTTCTCCCTTCATTCTCCTCTTTCTCTCACGATCGGTACTGACTTCTATTGCCTTATAGCGATATTAGCCGGTTTGTCGCAGCTCATCAGCACCCTTTCCCCACAACTGCCATATAAACTGCCATAATTATATTAAGGAGTGACCACAATGACGGCAGCCATAATACCCTTTATAATACCTGCAGTAAGATGGCCAGTTCAGACAGGCAATTTAATGTGCGCGGTGATGATGACCGAAAAGAGTTTGCAGTAAGTTCTGCGCAGAGAGAGAGAGAGACTGATAAATGGACATTAAAACCAGTCTTCGAGGAAAAACTCACACCTGGCGGTCTTTCGGTGGAAGCCACCTATCGGCACCTGAAAGACGAAGCAACTCAGCCTGGTTTCCAGGCGAACGGCGCAATCTTTCCAACAGCGGCTAAGCGAACACGACGCCCGAAACTGATTAACTTTTGATGGACCGAGCACTTTCTACAAAGGGTGTTCCTCGGGACTGACAATACGTAGACCCTGTTCGAGTAACCCTCATTCCGGAGAGTACATAACACTCGGCCAAATCTTTCTTCTCACCCCCCACCCCACTTCTTTCCACACATGCCCACAACATGAAGAGTACAATGTCGCTGGCCCAGTGGAGTCGGCGAGCAGCCTTGGGAACGGTTCGCTCTTCTCCAGCTTCGGAATGCCAGCACAATCTGCAGCAGAACTGACGATGGTGCGTAGTTACACCTTGAAGGTTCGTGTCTTCCAAGGCGGATAAAAAAAAGTTTATGCTTCACAGGGTTAGGACCAAGCGTTTGATCTTAACGTCTTCAGGATTCACACACGATTTGCTCGCTCGCAATTTTTCTGTGGCATTTTCATTTTTCTTTCTTTTTTTCTTGTTTTCTCTCTCTCTCTCTCTCTCTCTCGAGCTAGTTCCTTCACCTCTCCGACCCTTCGCTGCTCAGCACCTCCTATCATGACTGAATCGAGTCGGTGCAATTGTTGTTGACAGCGCGCGCAGCACTTGGCCAGAAAATCTACGTGATTCCCTGGCAATAATGCGGCCAGACCAGCAGGACTCCGTTGCCTGGAATAAGCAAACTGCCTGAGGTAACTCTTGTTCTTGTAAGTGCAATGCACTAAATGCTTCTTCCCTACGTGCATATCCCCAAAAATGCGCTCTCGTGCACTTGCTCGTGCACTTGCTCGTGCACTTGCTCGCTCGCTCGCTAGCACGCACGCATCGGCACAAAAAAAACACTTTCTCAGACTTCATACTTATTCAGTTACAGCTTGATTAAGGCGGCCTGCAACTAACTTGGGGGAGGAATGATTCAATGTAAAAACATTGCACAATGCATCCTGCTGTAAAACTAGTCATGGTACACAGTTAATGACTTGAATTAAAATGGATGGGCGTCTTTTTAGGTTGTCAAGGATAAAAACAGCATGTAGTGTAAATTTTTTTTTAAAAAAAGTCACACTCGTACTTACATACCCAACAGACATTTTATATTCCCCCGCATACAAAGCAAGCACAAAGAGAGAGGTAGGTGTATGACTCATTTGGCAGAGGCCCCCTTTGGCACCTACACGAACTATTTGGAACTATTCTGACGGTCCCACTTTTTGCTCCTCTCTCTCTCATGGCAGAACGCACCCTGCTTGTCGTCTATACCAAAAAAAAAAAAAAAAAAAAAGCCCCAAAAAACTTTTCGGAATGTCTTGTCAGTCGCCGCTGTTGGCGCGGACTTGGTGTCAGCCTGCCAAGACTCCTGGTAAACCATGTCGCTATTTTCGCGGTTCTGCTTGCGATGGTCGCCGATTCTGTTGCTATGACGACAGTGCGATGCCACGCAGACGCGCTGTGGTAGGCGTGGACACCGCGCTGTTGCGACCGATTCCGCTGGTTGCAGCAAGAGGTAAGCACTAGCCCCGACGCACGCTGACGGGTGGGTTCCCTTCGCGACAAGATCGTGTTCGGGTGTAATTACGCTGTGATCACAAGATGCGACTTCGGACACGTTAGCAAAAATAGTCCGCTATTCGGCAGCAAAGATGTGGCTTAATTTTGACAAATCTGAATCAAAGCGTGTGAGCAGATGTGTATTTTCAGTAGTCTAGTTGAAATCAGACAGGAACATGCTACAAATGACTACATAAGTTCTTTAACACTGGTTTCAGTAGTATTAGTCGAACAGTGCCATACCAATTCAATGACTGTAATTGCGGCGAGATGCTCGTGTTTCTTGTCCCAAGATCAAATCACCAGCAAAGCCCATCTCGTGACAGGGGAGACAAGGGGAAACGGGGATGAAGGAGGAAGGAGAGGGTGGGGGAGTCTCGTGATCGTTGGGGCGGAGCGCACAGCATGTCTTGGTACCAGTCAACTGTAAAATGCTGCGCGTGCCCAACGATTTTTTTTTAAACTTCGTTCCCTTCTCATCAGTGTACGTGACTTTCGAGTTGCAGCGTGCAAATTACACTCACGTGATCTGACCTTTGATCGCAGGGGCGGACGACTTGGGCAAAACAACGCTTCCCCGCTCCCCAACCTTGTTGTCAAGGGAAATAATACTAGCGGGAGCGGACGAGTGGGCAGACCGCATGCTTATGACGTCACTGAATAGTGGGGTTCGCCCCACCCCCACCCACCCCAACAGACGACGTTCTGTCTCAAGACTGGAAGAGCCTCCCACAGTTTCCTTAAACTGCGAGCCCGTTCCCTTTCCCCTTTCCTTCAGCCTCAGCAGCAACGTCTTTAAAATGTTTTCGACTTTGGGTCAGACCTTACAAAACATACGGAGGGCTGAAGATGTAGGGCCAAAGTTCAAAGGTGGAAGGTAGACTGCAGCTCCCTCGATGAGCTCACTTTCTCGTCACTGCCTCCTTCATATAGGGGAGGACCAAAGAGGCCGTGCTGGATGTGATGGAAGATTGAAACAAGAACGTATTCCCCCGACCCGCTACCTTAAAAGGCATTATGCTATCATCCAAATGCGCGCGCGCGCACACACACACACACACACTAGTAAATACGAAGTCTTTTTTTTAAGGGAGAGAAGAAGACAGAGGGAAAGTGTGAATGTCTTTTAACGACTTAGGTGATTCTATCACTACCGGGAAGGTTGCGATCGTCAAAACTAGATTGCCTGCGCTGCTGAGCTCTGCATTGAAATGTAAATACTCATACAAGTCCCCTTCTATTTACCAAACAATTGAGAACTGAAGGGCTAATGTTAGGAGATCCCTCTGCGTTAGCAGATTTCATTCGTTCGTTCTATTTTTTCCAGAATAAAATATCCAGTTATGAAGAGAAGCAAGTTATCACAGCGTTTGCAGAAGTATCCGTGCTAGGTTCATAAACACTCCGGCATGTCGTTCTTTGATGGTTATTCTTATCTTCCTTTTCTTTCTTTTTTGTTTTGGCTTCCCCCCCCCTCCCTTCCGTTCTTACTTCTATTTACGCGTGCAAAATTAAACAGGAAGGGGGAAAAATCTCTCCATTCCTTAAAGCTATATCAACGTATTAACATCGTACAATGCTCAAACTGACTGTTTCGTCAAAGAAGGACGTTTCTAAATAGAGGACTTAGCGTTCATTAGCGTAACAAGTTTCTCGTTGCTAAATGGAAAAAGATGTGTGCAAATGAGGACCACATGGTGGTTTGTGGTGGAGAATCTTCCTCGCCCAGTGCGCGTTTTAAGCGCTCTTCACACGAAACGACGCGTGGACCATGCACATTTTCGATTAACCCCCTCGGTGGTCTAGCGGTGAAGGCCCTGACCGAGTCATACCTAAGACTTTAAAAGACCTAGCCGTGGTATGTCTTGTAATGATGCTTGCGTCTTACGGCTTTCGTCACCACGATCTATATTGCTGTGCTGCATTTCCTAGATTTTTCTACAAAAACGGACACAGTTGAAAGGAAGCCTTGTGAGTGAAGCCGCCATGTTAATAAAGGGCCACCACCGGGTGGTGACTTCCTGTGGCAAACACATTGTTGCCCCTTATTGTGTCGTACGAGTGCTTTTCCTTGTCCGCCTGTTACAAAACATGGAGTTCTGCAGCAAGACTTTTCGCAGTCGGAATAGCATGACATAAACACCAGTTAAAGAGTAGCGTTCGCCAGGAAAACGTTAATTGACACCACGGAAGCCCGAGAAAAGAGAACTGGGACGCATTCAAGTTTTATTAAGGCTTCCACGGCTCAGCCGTAAAGACGGTTCGTTTGGCAACAGCGGTGAAAGTATCCCGGGAGACTTCAAGCCCAGGTCTGGCTGTGTTTAGAAAACTTCGAGTGTGTGACGTGCTGCGCTCTTAACTGCCCAGACAAAAACACACACCGTTTCTTTGAACAGAGAACGTGCATTTGATTTTACTGGATATTAAAGTAATGCCCGTTAATTTGTACAAGACACATAAATGGCTTGTTTGTTGCTATCGTGCTAAGAAAACTAATTTGTTGCCAATCACCAGCTTGCTCCTGTTTATGGCGGGTTTTTATTCTATTTTATTTAATTGGAAGACAAACTGATGGATAGGGAAAACTCAATAATGACTAAGAGAAGGGAGAAGTTGGGGATGGGCAGAAATAAAGATCTCTTGACTGAGCGAATAAAGAGAATGCGGAATATAATATAAACACTGAAGAACACTTGTACCCGAGCTAGGTTTTTGAATTGGCTTCAGCCATTCGACTTTATCTGCATTTGAGCTGTATAAGGTAAGAAAAAGGTGGTCATAACTGTACGCCTGTTGCTTCTAGTCTCGGTTCTCAAGTAGCACAGTTTCCTTCGTTTCCTGTGTTTTTTTAAGTATCCGTTTGTCTTTTTTCACTCTTTTTTTCTTCCTATCTTACTGGCTATCTTCTTTCCTTCTTCAAACACTCGTTACACTTCGCTTTATTCGACGACTAATCAAAGGTCTTCTTACAAACGGCAGAAGATGTGTGGGCCTGTTCGCCTGAGCTTTGCAGATTTCCGTTTCTGTAAGGGGAGCATGCATCCTCCCTGACTCCTCTCCACCCACTCCCTTATCCTCCCTCCCTTCCCCGCCATCTACCGTCGGTCGTCACATATATAAAAAAAATTCCCTCGGTTAACGCGTCTTTGTGTGCAAGCGGGGTGAGCTCAGTGGAAATAGGCCCTCGCTTCTCCCAGCAACACTCACTCTTGTCAGCAGCTTCATCGGTCTTGCTATATTTTTTATTGTGTTTTTGTTACTCGTTCTGTCTTCTCTTACTGATACAGACATACCTAAGCTCGGACAAGGTATCCTAAAAGTAGGATTCTTGGGGGGGGGGGGGGGGATGGGGAGGAATGGGTGCCAGACGCAGGCATGATATAAATGTTTTCGATATCGTCACCTTTTTATCTCGTGTTTGCTCCAGAGCCAGAAAAGTCACCACTGTGTGTATCTCTTTGTGAGTGCTGCTTGATGTTTTTTTCCCTCGGGTCTTGTTTTGTTTTTGAATCTGGCTTTCAGTTTATTTTCTCCCCAGGCAGCCAGCTATTATTCCATTTCTCTTCTGATGCCGTGAAGATGACCGAAAAATAAACGGGGCTTATCTTGCAGTCCGGGAAGCATTTTCCTGACAATCTGCTTTTTAAAAAAATTGTTGAATCTGGATGACCTGCTTGGTTGTCGGAATTCCTCCTCCGTGCTTGCAGGCAGCGTCCCCAGGTAAGATGGGGAGCTGTACCTGAGCTGTGTGCGTTTCTGCAACTCACATGAAAGTTTTCTCGTTCGCGACGAACGCGAGTATTTGGGAGATTGTGACGTCAGAGTTCTTTCTAACGAGCAGTAGTTGTTATGACATCCGTACCCAACGTGCGTGCCCCGGTAAAATTTGCCTCACGTTCATTCTAGAATAGTAAATTACGGGAAACTGGGATTCCTCCAGATAGTCTACCACTCCCTTCCCCCCCCCACCTCCGAACCACACACAGAGAGGAAAAAAGTGAGAGAAAGAGGGGAAGAGTGAACTAGGAGACAGGTGGGAGGGGAGTTATTTAGCTGACAAACCAGTTGTGCCAGAGAGCAGAATGGCAGCTGTGAACAGAAATGAGAAAAGCCAGCCAACACCTAAAGCATAGAGCAAAAAAAAAAAGGTGGGGGGGGGTGAGGGTATCAACCAGAAAGACAGACGGACGGAAAAGACAGAAAAAAAACAACAAAGAACAAAATGTGAAGGTGCGTTAGACGATCAGATAGAACAAGAAGGAAAAAATGGAAATGAACGAATAAAATTAAAGTAATTTTGAAGAAATTTTGCTTTAGTGATTGTGAACGGAAATGAGGATGATGTCCAAATCAGTGTAAAAACCTCCCAGTGCACTGCCCCGCAGTTCTGCCGAAGAACACGCGGTGTTAACCACATGGTACCCCCTTCCCTTCCCATCTGTGGTATCAACATCTTTCGATGTGCATCGTCTGCTCTGCCATTAGCACCAGTGGCCCACATCTTCTGCGTTCTATTTATTTTAGTTTTTTGTCAATTTCCCCCAAGGCGGAAGCCTCTTCGCCTCGTACCCTTGTGTGCGCATGCGTACTTACGGAGCTTCGCGTTGAAACAAATTTTTGTTTCAGCATACCTGTTCGTTTGCTGGAGGTAATAACTGACGTATTTCTTAGACCACTAAAAAATTGCTTAGTGAGTCACCCAGCTGACACACCAGACCCGTCTGTTTAGATGTGCTTTTTTTAAAAAAAATCACAGCTTTCTCTGCCACCAGTCCGTGAGGAGATTCTTCGCCAAGTCTAATGCAACATTACTTTTATGGCGCTTGGGTGAAACTCGGGCGCATCGAAGTTTTATGAGAAGGGCGCGGAAGTGGGGAGTTCAGGAGCAGAAGTGGATGTGTAAATGAGAAGGTGCCTCTGTATGCACCCTGCTACCTAAATACTGAGGTCCGTACATGTATCAGCGGCTTTGTACTACTGTTGTAAAGTACATCAAGCACATCAGTGTCAAACTAGTTTGGTCTTCTGGTTGTTCCTTTTTTTAAAATACACGATAAGCTATAGGGCTGGTTACACGAGTGTTATTATCGTAAAGATGCACATAGATAAAAAAATGCACGTGCCAAACAGGCATTACGATCGCTCTTATGACCGGAAGGGTAGATGCGAACGCTCATTTAATTCATTGTGTGATCTTTTACTCAACGAAAATGAACACTAATGTAGAGAGGGGACACGAATGTCTTGTTCAGATGCCGAAAATTCGGGAGTGATTTGTGTACGAAAGGAGCACTTGTTGCTCAAGGATCTGAAGAGAATCTATTCAGGATTAAATGAAAAATGTTCCTCTGTTGTTGGCACCAGACAACGCAACCACTCTATCTCGAGTGTCTAGCTTATCTCTCACGCAATTTTAAATGAAAAATTTAGCTCTGCTGTTGGCACCAGACAACGTAACTACGCTTCCTCTATCTTGAGTGTCTAGCGTGTCTCGCGCGAAGTATACTTGTGTTCTTCGCGTCTCCAAACACAAAGCTTGACACGAAAAACGTGTGGTGGAAACTTCTCTGAACGGACCAGCAAGACACAGTCTTGACACAAGTCAAGACACAATAAGACACAGTCTGAAGCTATAGTACAAACGTTGATTAAACTATGTTTTTAAACCTAATTTTTGTCGTGGTCTGATCCCAGACAAACATTTGTGTGATGTTACCTGTTAGAAAGGTGGCGCTGAAAATGAACCAGGTGCACTCGATTAAGTGTCAGAGAGAAAGAGGGAGACGGAGAGAAAAATCACCTGCTCCGACCATTTAACGCCACCACCGAGTTACCTGCTAGAGGTCCCGGTGATAACCATTGGCACGACTGCTGGGCTGCTGCAGCATCACCTGGATGCGTCAGTTACGTAGCGACAGATAACGCGGACGATAACCACTGCGATAGCAAGCATTTAGCAAGAGACAATCGTCCATCGCTTACCTTTGCTAATCCCCCCAACCCCCAGCCGACCCAGCGCGCTTCTTTCCCTCTGAGGAATTTGGTTAGAGAAATCTGGTGGCTGCAGCTTTCATGGAGTTGTGCAAAACGAAGCTTTAATTAACGAGACGTTTTTGGTTTTGTTATAGAATTGACAGTGGTGCAGTAGTTCTCTTCCATCGCAACTGGAGAGTTTTTTTGTGATGGTCGTTTTTAAACCCTACATTTCCTCGCCAGTTTTGCGTTGAACGCAGTCGCCCACCCCTTCACACACATGCACGCACACCCTCTCTCACTCTCCTCTCTCTCTCACACACGCACGCACAGAGAAACGATGTCACATCAAGTGTTCTCCCACACACTCTCTCTCTCTCTCCGACAAAAACTAAAACTACACGACTGGTGGAAAGTCTAACTGGCACCTTTTATCTGGATTCGCCGGAGGCAAGTGACAGTTTGTTTGCACGAGCTGGATTGTGGGCGAATCCCTGGGGGAAACGTGTGGTTGACATAACTCCAAACTTTTTTTAAAGAAAAAATCGTTTCCGGTGCTGGGGTAATAGTTCGTTGCCGGCAGACAGAATGGAATCAAACGGCTCAAATTGGCAGGACGTGCTAGAGACGCGCAGAGGACGTAAAGGAACAGCCAAACAAAAAAAATCCCCCGTCAACTTCTTCCTTTGATCTCAAGCTCTTGACCCTCTTTGTGGGATGAGGAGGTCACGGACCGTGGAATTGCACGGCCCGACGAGGCTTTCGCATCGCGGTGAATTTGGCTCATATTTCTGTCGACTGGACACAAGAGGAACAACGCGTCATGAATTAAACATGGCATGGATGGAGGGGGGAGGGAGACAGGGCAGCAGGAAGAGAGAGAGAGAGGGGGGGAAGAGCCCAGACGTCAACTCCTGCTCTGTTTCCTCCTCCAACCCCGTTCCCACGTTCCCCTCGCTGTGTCGAATTCCCTACGAAAGCAATTGAATGGGGGGAGTGGAGGAACGGCGGTGGTCAAATGGCGCGACGGCAAGCACTTCGGGCCACCGAGCGAACTTGTCGCTGGTCCAGCGTGGGCCCCTCTGCCCGGCAATCTGAACACAAAAAGCGACGGTTCCTCTGCCCGTCCTGCCACAGCGCGCCATTGTGAAACGTTGGAGGCTATGCCTCATGGAAGTTACGTTCGGCATTCCGTGACCGGTGTCCATAAAAGGAAAAGAAAATCCGTCACCGTTGATTGGCTGTCTAATAAGCGATCTGCTGATCGACTGGCCTAGCATGAACTTTGTAAGTCGTGGGGTGGCGGCCGAGGGTTGACTGACAACAGTCCAACTTTGGGCCGAGCCTGAACCGACAGAAGAAGCGGTGTAATCAATTTCAGTAGTACATATCAATTGCCGTTAAAATCAATAATACAGTTTCAGGCAATCAGCTGAAATTCCCTTACGTGCTATTTGGCACGCACGCGGCATACGCCTTTACGCACACGCACGCATAACCAGCAGATCGGGACGTTACTGTGGTGGAGACCGAGGCACGGTGGAGAGACGGAACAGGCACCAACGACAAACGTTCTTATCAGTGAAATGAAACGCTGTTTACTTTCTGGACGCTAGAGACTCATTGTGCGAAGGAAAAGCGACAGTGGCATCGTGACCTTTTCATCGCGCAGGTACCCGTGAACAGGTCGCTTTGCAGTCAGAACGTGTAGCCGCCAGGTGCCACAGTGTATGTACGTTGGTACAGTAGGCATTCCCGCACGTGCAGGCCACGAGGGTATGTTCCCAGCGTGTTTCTGCTTACTCCAACCTTTGTCATTTCTCCGTCTGGACCCTACCCACGCGTCTCTCGCCCTGGCTTCGTTGACTGTGCAGGTCATGTTACCCAGGTGTGCGGTAATGAGCGGCATCGGTAGGCTGGCATCCCACAGGCCAGGGTATGGGTCTTGTCGGCACTTAACAGCGATAGCCTCCCCTTCACCTTAGTTATCCCCCATTTTCACACGCACGCGCTTCTTCGTAACCGGCCACTCTTTTTTTTTTTTATTTATACCAGAGTTGCGTCAGAGATCAGTGGCCTGGCTTCTCAGCTCCTTGTAACGCGAAGACATAACAAAACTTCCTGATGTGCTCCTGAGAGCAGTTTTATGTTTCTTTAGAATACGTGTAAAAAAATCCCATGAATGAAAGAGTAGGGTTCCAAAAATAATTTTACAGAGAACAACTTCGAAACTGTAACCGGGGAGCAAGCAATCCAGTTCTTTTATATTTATTTTTCGAAAACAGGTATTGTTCAGTCTGTTCGTTTCTGTGCTGGTAAGCCCGGGCAGATCCATGCTCGTTAATTTGATGCAAAGGCTGTGGGGGGGGG
>SMGT01000311.1:11003-39103 GCA_004794575.1 Lanistes nyassanus | reverse complement strand
CCCCCCCCGAAAAAAAAAAACGAACGAAGTGGTGTGATTTTCATGTTTGGTCGTGGAAGAGGGTATTGCTGGTTTGTTTCGGGTGTGGTTTTGTGTGTCCTCTGTGCTGTAAAACTCTTGTTCGAAGCTCAGTTCGAGACACGAGGGGGTTTGAGAGCAAAGAAAAGCTAACCGAAGGGCTACTGGAAGGAAGTGCCGGCGTTGCTCGTGGCCGGAATGTCCATTCACAAGAGCTTTTCAACTCGCACAACACGGGAAGAGATCCAGGAGACAGGGAAACACGATCCTAACCAAACGTTGTCGCCAATGAAGAGATAGGCGCTACAGCTGGGTCGCTTCCGCTTGCACATGTGCACGCGGAGGCTAACCTTTCTCAATCCGGATTGAGGCCGAGGGACCGAGAGGCCTGGGAGGCGTGTGGGAGTGTTGCAGGTGTCTTTTGCACGAGCTTCGAAAATAGTTGGCAGCCGTATTTCGTCACCGCCACCTGCAGAGTGCTTTCACAGTAAAGCTTCGGGTCTTAAGCTGTAGGCAACCAAAAAAAAAAACAAAACAAAACAAACTAAAAACAAAACAACAAAAACAAATTTGAAGGCGAGAAAGAAGGATGATGATTTTCACGATGATTACACTGATGATAACGATGATTATAAGAGCACCAACTTCAAGGCACGTTGGCTGAACTGTGGCTCTTGATACGGTGAGCGTTTAAGTGGGAAATGGGAAAACAGGTGATTGTGCTAGCAAGAAAACATGTAAGAGCGGGTCGACAGCGCTAAACCAACGCATGGGAAAGCACCAAAATCTGACGGCAAGCTCGCGGCATGGGTGAGAAGCAAATCTGATACTGGCTGCTTATCAAAATCCCCGATTCTTAAAACTCCCACACCCGCTCCCCCCCCTCCCCAAGAAAACGAGGGGACAAAACCCAGGGACGCTAGCCAGGAGTGCCGGCGGTGCACCCACACCTGAAACAGCAAGAGGCCAGCCGGATGCCGTGGCTGCCACGGTTGTTGGTTTTATGATAGGATCCCCTCGAGGATGCCATGTAAAGGTTAGGGAGATGAAGGAGGAGAGCGGAAAGATGCTGAATGGATACAGTATGCTGGTCAGCTATGCACAGCGTGGGAGTTTGTTGCTGTTGTTTTCAGAAGCAGGCCGCGTGATGAGCACCTGAACGTGTTTTGGTGCTAGCCAAGACTTCCTCGTCTCTTGGTGCTAGCCAAGACTGTTGCTCGCCTCTTTGTGCTGCCTTTTGGTGTCCTGGTGCTGTGAAGACACCCTTACGCGTGTCTTGATGCTAAACAAGACTCTTTTCATGTCTCAGTACTCGATACGTCTGTTGTTTGTGTCTTGGTGCGAGCCAAGAACCCCTTCCATTCTGTGTATTCTGTGAAGCGTCTTCGTGCCTAACAGAAGAATAATAAAACTTGTCAAACTTGAAAGACTTTTTAGATGGCGAACTAGAGGTGAAGTGAGATCTTTTACCGATTCCCTTTAGGATGATTTTTGTTCTTTCTTCTTTAATCTGACCGCTGTGCCTTGGGGGCACGCAAGAAAGGCAGACGCCAATCGGAGGCCAGCTGACCAGCCTTCAAAGGCTAGTTTTCTGTCTTGATGCCTGTCCACAAAGAAAGTCTCTGGGCCAGGTTGCATGAGTGTTTGTATTTGCTTTCTACTCGTTAGGCGCTCGTAAATTGCGTAGACTAAATAGAGCGCGGTAAAGCCGCTGTCTAGAACGGCAGGGGAGATAGTGCTTTCCCATGCTACCCTTAACCTATAGCCCTCGGTCAGGTCTTGCAGCAGCAGGCATGCGCCGCAGAGAAGCCGCCCTTTCCATTTGTCTGATCTACATGGTTTCGATCTTGCCCTGTCTGGAACTCTTGGCGGCCTGTTGCAGACGCTAAGTCTTCAGAAAGGATAATTTTTATTGCAGTGTTTTTTTGGTTTGTGTTGGTGTTTTTTCTGGACCTGATGCTGAAATTAGCTGGACAGGGTGTGAATAAGATAAAAGTATGAGCTGTACTTAATTTAGTTCTACTGTAGATGTTTTCCCAGGGAATACAACAATGTTTATAGTATGTCTTTTGTCTTTGTCAACATCAGCTTCTTCTCAATCTCTCTCTCTCTCTCTCTGTATTTTTGTGTGTGGATTCGTACCCGTGTGCATGTCAATGCACATTTTTTGTGCGTGTCTGCGTGTCTGCATGTTCCAGTTTCTGAAGCATTTTGAATTGGTTGGTTGGTTGGTTGGTTGGTTGGTTGGTTGGTTGGTTGGTTGGTTGGTTGGTTGGTTGGAAGATAGAACACTTGTTAACCCCCATATTACCCACTCCGTTTCGTACGGCGTGAGATTAGTCGGGGGCACCCCGGACAGAGTTGGTCTTGGTCTTGGAAACCTGATCTTTACTACACTGCGAAAACGTCAGCTTTCTAAGTAATTATTCTCTCCCTTTCTTTCTCTCCCCTCCCACCCTCCGCCCACGCCTCTTCTTCCCCATTCCCTAACCTCCAGAGCTAGGACGCTTGTCCTGTATTGGTCGATTGTCGGTTTGCGTGTAGCCAGAGACTTGCCTGATCATTGCTAGGATACTTCAGTTAAGGTACGTCTGGCTCTGGCAAATCTCATCCGGTGAAGAACTGTCTTTTATCCGGTAATAGCCCATCTCGCCCCCCATCCCCCACAGACCACCCCAGCCAGCCAAGCAGTGCCCAGTGATTGACAGCAGAACAAGCGGAGTCCATTCTAACGGGCATGCGTACTAATGCTGACGTGTGTTAGTGGTCACTGCTGTACATGACGGGTGTCGACTTCAATATGATGTTGAACCGTGTCAGTGGTCACTGCCATAGCTAACTGATATTGATATAGGAAGTCGCAAAAACTTACTGTATGCTGGTCTCTGACAGTAGACGGTGTCATTCACATATTGACTTCTGTTACTGGCAATGATTATGCTGTTAATGGCAAGTTATCAACGATCTCTCATAATTTTCTTTTATTGATTCAATGCAATGACGTTTTGTTGACGTGTATGACATATGGCGACTTCCGTTGTTACGATGATTTTTCAAGAAGACAGATTTAGACACGGGGCTATTGGATAATGAGAGAATAATAATTGAAGAACTGTCCTGGAAGATACACATAAAGCATTTCTAGGACGACTTTGTGAAGTAAACTAAGAAACATGAAGGAAGAATCAGGGAAGGGCTATGAAAGAAGACTGGCCCTAGCAACTCGTAAAGGGACACAGCAGAATGCAACTCTTTTTTTAAAGGATGGTTATTAGTTTTAGTCTCTATAACAGACTTACTGCGTTTTCTATGGCAGATGCAATAGCATTAACATTATTTTCAGGTCCTAAGACTGACGAGACAAGAGTGTTGGAATCTCAACAAGCCGAGTAGCCTCAACATGGTTTTGAACAAACTAACCTCCGCCATGCTCCTACCACCGTGGGAGAGAAAGGTGGCTGGTGTATAACCTACTAATTTTTCGAGGGAAGTTATTGCAGGGAGCTTTAGTTCAGGATTACTTTAACCTGAGACCGTCTCTTAAAGGATTGGTTGCCCGCATGAAAAAGGAGGCATGCTAAGCGTTTCCTGGAATCTGCCGCAGGTGGGCCCGGCGTTTATGCTTCTTTTGAAGCACTGTAGACTTCAAGATTCTGAAGACATGACACGGGTAATGAACGTGTGCGTAATGCTGAGGATTACAGCTATTTAAAGACCTGCATAACAAGCCACCACCGCCAGAAGACTCTCGCGGAAAGTAATGCATGCGTGTTTCCTGAAAGACTTCAGAGCGAATACAGCTCCTGGCTTCCAGGGCTTGACGTGAGATACTAGTCTGGCAATGCAGGATGAGCGCACAAAGCATGCAAGCTTGGGCCGTTCTGTTTGTTTTGTTTCGGTTTTGCTCTGTGTTTGTGGTTTTCCTTTGTTTGTTTGTTTGTTTGTTTGTTTGTTTGTTTGTTTGCCTTCAGAATCATATTATGGGACAGCGGCAAACATAGTCAGTGTTTTACAGAACAACTAACAGTGTACAGTCTGCTGCGAGCGCAGAAAGAAGTCTTGGAAATCAAGAGAAGACTGTCCGAAATGGGCGTCACACTTTTACCTCTATGAAGTTTTCTCGCGTGACGTTTATGAAAAGTTTTAGACAGACATGTTACATTCTTTTTAGTCATTAGTGTCTTATTTATTTGCCGTTTACCGTACTCACGTAGGTCTGTGTGCTGTATGATTTCGCGCGAGTGTGTGTGTGTGTGTGTGTGTCTGTGTGTGGGCGGGTGGGTGGGTGGTGGGTGCTTAGGTGTGAGTGTGGGTTTACTCTATGATTTGTTAATATTTGATAAAGTATTTCGCACTCAATACAATTGTTTGATTCTTAATTTCAAATTTAGACAGCACGCAGACCATGGTCCCTAATACTGGTGGACATCTGCACAAGATGTGCGTGTTTCCCTATGTTTTTCAGGCAGTGAAATGCGAACAACTCTAAATGACGGTAAGATTTGTGCACGATAGTGCAGCTGCACCCTCTAGGTAGGGCTGGATTTCCTGGAGAAGATCACATTAAGTAGTGATATCCAGGGGCAGACGACCCTGCTTCGGCAATAATTCTAGCATGCTGGAGTTCCCCCGCTGTCTTGCATGCCGGGCATTTCTGTAAAATTCCACGGTGTGATGCAGCACGAAAATGCGATCCTCTGGCGCTAGAGTATGGGATGAATACTTTTATCGTTCCCACCCTCTACTCGCCACCATTGCTTGTCTGGACATCGGATAATTTTTTTAAAGGCTTTAATTTCAGCGGCCTTATTCGTTTAATTAAAGCTGTTTAATTTCAAATTCAGGTTAGAAGACATAAGCAAATAGTTGTATAGGTAGTCACACTTATTCCAGAAAGGCTTGAGTAAAAGAGGCTAAGGTAAACATTTGAACCATAATGCTCTAAGATAAACTTATAAATCCCGATGCCCGGATAAATGTATAAACCTTGTGGTCTTCTTTGACCCAAAAAAAAGACAACCTAATGTAAACAAAGACATCAGCTTTATTGAGAAGACTCCGCTGAAAGCACTATAAAGCCGAGACCACAACAGATCCACCGTAGCTGGTTGGCCACTTCGAAGTTCTGTCTGTCCTTGACCGAATTCGAAGACGGTCCCCTAGCAACAGCTTTTGCCAGCTTCTTGAAGAGACCAGAAGATATGGTCGTGCTTTTCCGCGCAGAACACTGTCGTCTTAACGCACCCCTTGCGCTCAAAGCCAAAGTTGGCCTCATCGCTAAACATTTGTGTGATTTGGAAGACCAAACTCCTAAACATGTGTGCCGGTCTTTTTTGTTTGTTTTTTTTGTCGCGAAAAGACTGAGAACCACAGTACGGACAATACCATCCTCACTCCCTACCCAGATGCGTGGCAGTGCAAAAACTTAATTGGAAAGACGATACCATTGGTCCCCATGGATCGAGCTGATGTTGTAAAACAATATGTGCGTACGGTAACGAGAAGTACACATGTAGAAGATATGTGAAGCAACAGAAAAAAGATTTTGGTCTCTCTGCCTGTCTGTGTGCATTACTGCTTTCGATAAAATTCAGTATTCTAGAGATGTGTGTATTCAAATGAAATATTTTTTATAAGAACGAGCTTTCTGTTTGTGGATGTCCATAGATGATTCACCCAATGCACATACTCAGGATCTCTGTGAGCTTAGCTTCATCATTGTGCTGGCTACCGGTCTAGTTTAAGCATGGACAAATTTTAATTGTGCAGTCAGAGACATAAGGCATAACCATTATAGTTTATTTTAGAGAACATCCATCAGTTATGGATTCATCAAAGCCGGGCAAAAAAATACTGATTAGTGGAAAAGAAGGGCACTCGAAAATATTGAGTATGTGCCAATAAGTGATTGCATTTACGTTCGGCAAGGCAATATCATAAATTGATTTATCATCATTGGAGAGATGCCGTTGCTGAACAATTACGCAGCTAATCAAACAGACCGTCATACGGGCACTTTCCGCTGACGTAATCCTTCATTTTATGCTGGGACTACATTCCGGCCCACTGCTGGCGTCCGGATTTTGCGATAGTCTCCCCTTGCGGGAAACTCTGTAGTGTCCCTTTGCACAGAGCCAACACAAAGCATAGTCGCCAGACTGGGCGATCGATTCTTCGTACTAACTGGTGGGGAATTGATCATTTTCCCCGCGGCACCGATTAATAGGAGCATGATGTCGAGAGAAGTAGTCACCACAGAGATTCAACATAGATTGATGGAGTCAATGATGCCGTCGCACTGAAATTCCTTATTACCTGCTTCCCCCAGCAATCTTTTCCCTCCCTCTCAGTCCTTACTCCCCTCACTTCAGTCTCTCTCTCTCTCTCAATATTGGTCTGTCTGACCGGATCCCCAAAGTCTGTCTTTTTCCTTATCTTTCCCTGTATGTTTTTTCCGTCTTCCTGTCTTCCCCATACATCTGCCTTTTCATGTCTCCTTTCTCTATCCTTTCCGTATTACTAAGCCCCACTCCGCTCTCTCTCTCTCTCACCTCCACCGCTCCACCCGTCAGTTTGCCCTTCTGCCTGTTCGCCCTCATTCCCCTCCTTTTCTCTCTCTCTCTCTCTCTTTGCATCTTGGTCTTTGGACTGCCTCGGTGGTCTGTCTAGCAGTTAAGGAATCCTCTTCCGAGGCGGGAGGTCGGTGGTTCGTGCCCCGCCCGAGTCATTTCTAAGACTAAAAAACTGGCGAAGTAGTAGCTGCCCTGCCAGACGCCTGGCGCTATAGAGAACAGTGCTAGGACTGGTTGGCCCGGTGTCAGTACAGTGTTACCGCTGTCCCAGTCTGGCAGCGCGTTGTCTCAAGCAGAACCGTCCTGACATGCACCTCGTTGCCGGCTGTGCGTATATAAAAGACGTCTTCGTAGCCTTCAGTTTTTTCCCCCACTCTCCCGCTGTCCTCCTTCCAGCGTTACCACGACCGCTGGTGAACCTCGTGAAGGGCCTTGTTGTTATGGCCCCTTAGCTCCGCCCAAGAGATTCCTGACTGACCATTACTAAACGCAGAAGATCCAATTGAGGAGACTCAATGAATGGCACTGCCGGGCAAGATAAGCTTGGTAAGTCCGGACCAGTCTAAAGAGACGCCACATGACAAGACACCCATGGAGAAAATTAAAATTACAATGCTTCGCCCGGTTTGCAGTTGGGCATAGATGGGAACACACAGCGGGACAACCGTTTTCGCTCGATCTCTGGAAAGGGTGGGGGGGGGATCACGTCGAACTGCTGCTCAGTGAAAGAGCACGCGAATTTTGCTGGTGTGTGGAAGCGCCTTAAAATAATTAGCTTGCTGCAGAAACTGCAGCGGACTTTCTGCCCACTCCAAGCAGACAGGAGATTTGCCACCACTAAGAGTATCAGAACGCAGACAGCCTCGAAGTATGTGACGACTCGATCCTTGTTCCAGGTGAAATTCTCGGGTTGCTTTTCTGCTTCAGGCGAGATTAGCAACTGGGTTTTGCTCCAAGGGAGATAATCAAAATATTTATGAGAATATCAGACTGCATTCTGCAGCAGTGGAGGTTATCGGGTTGTCTACTGCTTCAGGTGTCTTTATCAGATTACTTACAGACGATATTTTCAGAATACTTTCCGCTCCTGGCAATGATAAAATAAGCCGAATGTGTTTAAATTGCTGAGTCAAGATCAGGGGTCTGGGTGGGTTTCAATATTAAAGTGGGGTGGGGACAGATTTTGTTTCCTTCTGGTTTGTTTGTTTTTTACTTTTTTATACTTTCTATCTCTCTTCTCGATTTTACCTCCATCCTCTCCCACCTCTTTGTGTGCGTGGACGAGCGCGAGCAGGATAGCAAAGGATCATGTGCTTGAGATCCATCACACAAGAAAGAGGGATTTTGTATTTTCCATGATACAAGAAAACTGGCACAAACGAATGAAAACGTTGCTTTCAAAATCAACCGTTGAACGTCACAAAGGGACTGTGCCGCAGGTCAGACTGGTCTTGCGTGTACCCAGGGACAGATCCACAAGCCAATATTCAGTGTCCTGTCCCTGATAAGCAGATCCTCTGTCCCCGAACAACCAGCCATTTGTCGGCAATCTGCAAAGTGGTCATTAGTTATGCATCCGCTGGGCGACATGGCACGCGGCAATGAAACGGCGGATGTAAAATTCGCAATATAAATTAAGTTTGCGGGTACGTCAGTGCGTACGTGCCTCTGCGGCACCTCGGACAGCTGTGTGCGTGTACAGTGATGCAAACTTGTTACCTGCACAAGCTGTATTTTACTCTGCTTCTCACGGAAAGACATGCCGTTTTGCTGTATAAACGTGACATCAGTGACAGGGTTCGATACCGCTGCGTCCACTATATCTACCAGCTGAGGTCTAAACACACGTTCCAGCACGGGATCGCCTCGGCCAGCCAGGCTTTATTCACCAAAAGTGCAAAGCTGGCTCGACTTCTGATTGCCTTGCATGTCGTCTGCTGAAACAGCTTATGCAGGGTTTACGCGGTTCGACTAAGTCGGATGAAAACACTCGTTTAAAGAATTATTTCAACTATGTGCACTGAAGACTTCGTCTGAATATCAATTGTTGTTGATAAATATGAATATTGTTAATCATGAAGAATATCTTTGCGTGCTTTTCCTCCCCGAGGTTTTAATAAAAGTATGTGTTTGCAAATAATATGCTACCCAGTGAAGAAAAAAGTTAAGTTTGATTACAGTTTACTGGATTACTTTTTGATGGCTGCTTTCATCCGACTTTGTCGAGCCGTGTAAGCGTCACTTCATCCGACCGCGAAGGTAACCTGCGGAACAGGATCGAGGTCTGACCACGCAGGTGGACAAGTAGCAACTTACTGGCCCGGCTGACTTCAAAGAAACTCTCGACCCGGTCCCAGCTGCGGCCGTCGAGGAGTTAATGCGGCCATCTTAACGAGGTATTCTTCACGTGCGAACAAGCAGCCACGAGGCCCAGAAACAATGCACGGTCACGAGCAGCGTCCTGATGCCAGGGCACAAAACATGAGCATTTGCATGCAAAGGTGGTGCCGGGGTTCATCCGACGTGTCAGCGGACGGGCGAGAGAATGCCATCAAGGGGTCAGTAAAAAGAAAAAAAAATCAAACACCAACGAAGTGGTCTGCACGAGGTGGTTCAACGTGTGAGGTTCATCACCGACGTTCTGGGTGTCTCAGGCTCGGGATTTCGTCCGTACAGTCCTGAGCTATCGCGATATGGAGTTCTCATCTCTGGGCTTTGGAAGGCTCGATCATTAACAGGGGCATGACACGTTACTTGGACGTGCGATAATTTTTACTGGTCGCAGGACGGAGCTGTGTGTTATCTACAATCCCACTTAAACTGCCCTTTTCCCCTCGCTCCCCACCCACTCTCTCTTACACACACCCATACGTCTCGACGTCTTGGCTGCTGTTACAGCATTTGTGTAGCGCATTTTTTTTCTCATTTTTTTTGGTCTCTTTCTTCCTTCTTTTCTTTTTTCCTTTCAAGGAAACGGACAGAGATTTCGTACGCATGAATGCGTGAGTGGCTACGCGGATGCCCGCGAACGTGCACGCTCCCCGCCGCCCCCCCCCTCCCAACAACTCAGCAGACTCCCCTTCACTCAGTCGCTATGCAAATTTGTAGACTTTAAAAAAATCAGGTTTGTGGTCTGTTCAAATGCAGAGAAGTTCTGAACATGCATTGTCCGAATTTTTTTTAACTCCAAAGAATTTTCAAACAACACGTTTTAGCGAGGAGGATTGTGTTAACCTGGAAGTGCCATTGTACGTTCTTGGTTCTTGCTCTCTCAACCATGTCTGCTGTGTGTGCGTATATAACAGATTAGAGAGACATTTTTACAGCCACAGGCAGATCAGCATCGCATGTTGCGAGGGTTAATGGAGGAATCGCCAGTGTGTCAACAGCCATATGACATTATTGTTTTTATCCCAGATGAGGCATCAGAACCCAAGGCACAGTGTCCAAAAGTTTGCAGTCACGCATGCAACTAACATGAACCGTGCATACATCTCGAAACTTGATGCCGTACAGATAACTAAGTTTTTTTTGTGCGACATTTTGGCCCTGCCCAGTTTGTCTGTGGGGAGAGACAGGCTAGAGCCCTGTCTAGGACTGGGCTGCATGCACGTTTTTGTCGCTTGTCCATACGTAACTCCACGTAAACTGTACAGAGCCAACAGACCTTACGACCGCTGCTGTGTTATACTAACACTCTGCAACCCAACCTAGGACCGTTCGATGAACTATAGTTTTAGGACCTGCTTAAAATTGTTTCCCTTCACTTAATTCACGTTTAGCCGAAAACCTTCGGCCCTGTGCTGGCCCCAAGATTGTGAGGTGGCCCCTGGTGACCCCAACTTTTCAGACCACTGATTATTAAGTTCACCCCGTGTCCACAAGACATAGGGTGGCTGAATTACATGCGACTACACTGGTCCTTAGCCCGACGTGCCTTGATACGCTTCATGCCCTGGCAACCAATACAGATAGCCCTAAGGGACACGCAGGGGCACGCAGGGGCACGGCTCGGTGAAGCTGACATTTGGCGAGGCGCCGAGCCCGTCTCAAGGTCGAGGCCATCGACAACCAGGCGCCCAAGGTGCATCGTGACGTCACGAGTGGTCTCGCTGCCATCACCTGACATCTCGACGAGTTACCCGCAACCGATCGTCGGCAGGGAAAGGTCAAGGGCAGAATTTCACTCCCTGCTGTCGGCCGCTCGTTCGTCCGCCGTTTCCACCGACTCCTTCCCCGTTCTTTCACGCGCGAGCTTGTCAGAGGCCGAGCGCGGATAATTCAGTGCCGCCTGGCTTGCACCGAGTAGGAGAAAATGACCAGAGCAAAACAGACGCAAAAACTTTGGGTCCGATGTTTCATTCGGAACTATACTGATGTTGATTATTCGACCGAGTCAAGGCAGGGTTGATTCCTAACGTTATATTAAATGGACATATCGAATAGTAATAATCAACAAGAATACTGACTTCCACAAGCAATAATTACAGTAAAAATGAAAAAAAAAACCCAACAATGTTTCGACAGAATCATGGCGGCACAAGGTAGAGATCGAAGAAGAAGAAGAGGAGGAGGGTGGAGAGAGAGAACGAGTAGTAGTGAGGGGGTGGGGTGAGGATAGGGTAAAGCGGATGTGTTGCTGAACAGTGCATATAATAACGGAGGGGTGAGGGGGGACAAGTTCGCCACGATAAGCAAATCTGCTTCATACGATTCATCAAACTGCGTCCAAGTTCTCCCCAAAGTCAATAATCTGGTTCATAATCATAAAAGTTATCTGGCCTTCTTGTCGTAAGAGGGTTTCACCGGTTCACTGCGTGATTTGCGTGCATCTTTACAACTGGACAAGAGATGCGATCATCTCGTTCTTCTTTATTATATATATATAGCTGTAACAAAAGTCTTTTCACAGTAGGAGATTTTTAAACACTAACGTCTGCATACATTGCTAAAATGAACATGTTGATAGAGACGTACGAGAATATGTTTGGTGTTCAAGTAGACATTTTATTCCAATGAGGTACTTTTTTGAAACTTAAAATGAATTGAAGCTTGCCTCTGAACGGGAGGTGACTACATCAGAGGGGAAATCACATTCGGTTGATGAATTATGACCTGGTCTCGTATGAAAGAAACAGTAGGGTGGTAGACAGACCTGGGGAATCGGCGGTAAGGTAGGGCATCAGGTGTAGCGACTCTCCACCCCCACCTCCATCTGTTACTAACAGAAAGTTGAAGCGACTCGACCTTTTTCATGCTGACTTGGTGGTGTATCGTTCTGCGAGCAGAAGCCTTGACAACTGTTTTTTCTGGCGTGTGATGTCCTTTTGTTCGAAAGTGCTGCACCGGAAGTGACTGATTGTGCCACCTGACGATGATTATCGCTTGACATTTTCGTGTAACAATTGAAGGAGTTGCTCAGTGTTTGGGGAAAAAAATTGTAATGTATGAATCAGAAATTTCTCTGACTCTTTAACAAAAATTGACTACAGTTTGTGTTTTCTTTCGGGGTCGATCGCAAAAGTCCCCACTGACAAAACCGTTGCGTTTCGGTGGAGTATACTGTAGAAGTAAGGTGTTTCATTTCAAGGAACTTAATGGACTAAATTTTGAGTGATTGCCCTTGTGCTTTCAGTAGATCTAGGTACCCGTCTGAGAACGAGTTACCTCCCCTTTGGTCATGCTGATATTTCTCTGCAGAAAACATCAAACAGACGATATCAGAGGAACCAGTTTTCTTCAAACACATAATCCTAATCGAGTAAATCACTGATAAAAGACACGTAAAAGAATTCACACCCTTAATACTACGTCTGACTTCAGTTCAAACTACCCTGAAAGTCCGTACAGCCATTTTTGAACGAATCCTGTCCTGAGCGCAACCCACTTCCCGCAGCGCTGTGGTCATTTAATTCCCAGTCTGCCATGGCCGTCAGCTTGTTATTGCCTGTGTTAGCGTCTGGATAGATAGAAAGGGCATGGGATAGATAGAAAGGTCATGGGATAGATAGAAAGGTCGTAAAGTCGTGCGTTTCATGGATGCTGGGCGATGTATGGTGACAGAACCAGTTAGGTGCTTTTCAATATCAGTGGTGTCTCATATACGGGTGATAACCTTTCCGAATGTAAAATGTTCCACACCGAAAACGTTTTGTATGACTGTGCTGCCAGCCCAACGCCACTCACTAATTAAATTCCCATCGGCCACTCTGGTCACGTGCCACAGAGCTACTTCTCCCGCCGTTTATATCATGAGCTTAGTAGTATATCTGTCTGCTTCCCTCATCCTGGTGTTTATGTGTAGTGCACGTGTTTGTTCTTGTCTTTTCTTTCATGTAAGTGCACGTGTCCTTGTGTGTGTGTGAGTGTGAGTGTTTCTTCGATAGAGCCCAGGTGTATGGCGCTATCAGAATTGTGCTGTAAACTTCGTTAGTAGCTACTTAGTGCCACTTTATGACAGAACCATAACGCGTGGCACTCAGCTGAACCGACACCCTTCTTTATTTTATTTTTTATTTTGTGCAACACGTTTTTGGGGCTCATTATCGCTCTTACGTTCACTGGGAGCACAAATGGCTCATTTCTTCAGCAGTTCGACGAAAGTGCGTAGGCCAACGCCAAGCGCGTGAACATTTCGAAAATGCTTTCTTGTTTCCGTCATCTTCTGTTTTCACTTCTGCTTCAGCATCCCGAGCCAAGATTTTCCCTTTTTTCCTTTGCTGCTGATGAAACGTTTGTAGCCAAAGCGATGTTTTGAATGGTTAAATTTGACTCAACTCTGTGCGTCTTTATGCTGTTGATGATAGTTAAGTTGTGGGGACTTTTTCAGCAAATCGTTTACCACGAGAAAAGGCTAAGAAAAAGAAAGCAAGCAGACAGACGGACGGACGGACATACAGACAGAAAAAAGAAAAAAAAAGCTAAAAGACTTGACAAACAACCTTAGAGTATTGTCGGAACAGTCCTGACAGAAAAGTTTTTTTTTCCCCAAACAAAACCCGCTGAGTCGGCGAACACAGACTTGCTATTACTCTAGACCCCCCTCCTCTGCCCCTCCTCAGCCCCCCCCCCGCCCCGATATAGGCAGGACGTTGTTATTTTGTTAACCTTTAGGACAGACCTCGCTAAGCGGTCTGAGTGTCGAATATTACACCCTATCCCCGGCCTTTGGAGAAGGGGTACTTTAGGGGTGTAGTCCGCTGGACCGCCTGTGAACTGGGACGTGAGTACCACGAAAATAAATCCGCGACGTAAATTTGATGTTTGTGAACCTAAGAAAGTTTTGCCAAAGTGGCTTTCTACTGTCTGAATGGGATTAAATGGCTTAGTGGCATGATTTTTTAAAATCAGGAATGCCTGCTTTCCTGCCTGGCTGGCTGGCTGGGTGGCTGCTTGCCAGCCTGCGTATCAAAGACCATCAAGATAAACACATTCATCAAACCAGAAACAAGGAGAATAGCTATTACACCACCATTCGCGCTTAGACGGAAAGAAATGTACCAGAAAGAACCCAAAGGAACAAAGAAGGGAATAGAAGACCTGCTGAGTAATTATTTGATTGTTTTCAGTTTCACCAGATCAAACCGAACAAGGGTAACTATACGAATGAAATTAAATGCTAAGTACTATATGATACACAGAAAACTGCGAGCTGCCTGCCAAACAGCCGCTGGTCTTTAAGTTCTTTTGAGTAGTAAATGTAGAGTACAACTGTCAAATCCTAAATGCTTACAATTTAATATATGACATTTCTTTGAACTTTCAACGAAAATGATTACAGCAAGAGGAAAATGCTTATATAAAGAGGTGTATGCATATTCCAATGATATTCTATATTTCTCCTCTCGTGATGGCTTGTATTTGGTTAGCCGGGGCTAGAATCCGAACTATCATTACTCCAATTGATAATGTTCTCAGTTTGACGTCTTGGGCTGGAACAAATCATTTGGCCTGTGTTACCATTATGTATGCATAGTGTAAGAAATCCCTTAAATCCCCGGTGAGGGAACTGGGACATGCGATGATGTAGTGTCAGGTGGCCGTTTCTGGAGCGTCGTCGTCTGAGAATAATTTGATTTGGGCCTGACGTAAGATAAAAATCTAAATAATATCCCTGCTGGGGGAAATTTAGGCGCAATCATAGCTTTTCTTTGTTTCTTGTCTAAGCACGAATCGGAGGTCTCAGGAGGTGAAGATGTGACTGCTGCAGCCTATCTCCAGCTGTGTGGCTGCTTGCCTGCCTGCCCGTCTGTTCGTTTAGTTGTCCACATGCCCACACGTGCATTCTCTACAAAACTCTTTCACCCACACAGACGTGCGCGCGCAGACATCCACCCACACGCACGCATACGGGGAGCGCGGAGATAGAAGCGGGAAAGTGAGAAAGACACAAAGGAAAAACGCTGTTTGGGGAAAAACTGCTTCGCATAAAGATTTATACATGCAGACAATGCTCCGCTATCTTGAGAGTGTTACCGTCAATGGTACTGAAAACAACATTCAGTAATTGGCATTAACAGTTCAATAGCCACCCTCCCCATCTCCGTACAACCTGAACCTCCTCCCATTTTTCCGTTCGCATACAAGGGCTCTCTCGTTACTCCCCCCTTCCAACCTCTCCTTCATCCCACTTCCGCTTCCTCCCCACAGAAAATCGCTGGTGGCAATCCACCCGACAACTCAGGTACTTACAGCGCAGAACTACCTATAGCGGCGGCACGCGCCTTTTCATCTCTGTTGAACTAACTCACCAAATGCCGTTTTGCGGTTTGCAAAAGCCTCGCATAGGGCTTCCTTTCGTCAGCAAATTTACCGCAGCTTCTCTTCAGATGACAGTTTAAGACTTTCGAGAGTCAGTGCGATCGCCTCTGTCAATGCGGTGAGAAAAGACGGTAAAGAAAATAAAGGTTGAGACATCGGTGGGGGGTGTAGTCAAGTGCTGTGGTCTCTGCAGCTAGCGATCTACCTTTTACTGGGTGTATTCGAGATGACATGAATGCTATCGCAGTACTTTCGCCCCTCTGTCTCGCATCTCTCTGATCTCATCTTCTCCTCCATCTTTTCCCTCCTTTCCCTACCCCCGTCTCCCTCTTTCTCTCTCCCCCCACCCTCTGCCCCTGTAAGTGCTTGCATATATGTTCCTCTCTCTCCTTACTTCGTTCAGAAACTATCGAAGACCTTGTTCTAGAACTTGTACACACAAGACAAGGGGCGATGCATTATGGGTACTTACGTCGAACGTGGGAACAAGAAAACCGATACCCCCCATGGTGAGGTTTTATGTCTCGCGCACTCTCACCGCGCAGCCTTCTGTCAGTTCTACCTCAGTCAGAAGCCGAAATTAGTTTCTATTTCTGTCTCCTGGCAGCATAACTTGGCTTGTTCTTGGAGTCTGGTGCTTCTTTACCTGCGTGAGATGGTAATCCTCGTAGACGGGGCTGCAGACACCTGGGCGCTTCGCTTTAAACCTGCCCACAGTCGGGTGTTTGTAAAGTAGCAGCCTGCAGACAACATGTGTACCTGTTGACCAAGAGACAAGGAGGGGAGTTTCGACCTGCAACAGCATGGTAGGTGGGGGAGGGGAGAAAAGTTGAGAGGAAAAAGAAGACGATGATGTATAGGTTTTTTGGCCCGTGTCGGCAGTAATGGCTTTATCGTGGTGGAAGGGATAATGGCAAACTCAACTCCTTTAGGATATATTTGGAAAAAGGTCTAGGGGCTGGAAAGTGTGGGGCTACTAGCTAAGTAATAGAATTAGCCTGAGCCACGTTAGGTCGTAAGACCTGGTGCTAAATGCTGACTGCTGCGACTGGAACCTACCTCTGGCTTCATTTTTTTTGCCGAGTCAGCATCAAAGGATATATATATATATACCACGTGAAGCTGCCGGCCCTGTTATCAGGCGCACATACAAAGCAATTATTCAACCTATGAACAAGGATGCTGGCTGTCTTGGCGACCAGCTTGGAACATTTCCCCCCACACGACCCACGGGATCAAAGATTAGTATGAAGGCTCAGATTAATATGGTATAGTTAGAAATATATATGTGTGTGCTCACATCGGCTTACATGTGTGTGTGTGTGAATATGTGTGCGCGTGTTCTTGCGTCCTTTCTTTAAGTGACTGTGCAATATTTACTAACTGAAGTTACAAAGCACATATACTTGTTAACTGGTAATTTCAAGTTTCTGTAACAATCGTTACAGTAAAGCAGTCCTTGCTCTTGTGATGTTCATTAGTGGGTTGATAACTAAAAACTTTCAACTCAATGGTATTCTTAGCCACAACGGCTTCGTTCTTCTGCTGACGAAGGTATGTATCCCCGACTCACTTTCACTTCTTACCAACGCCCTTGTCTTTCGATAACCGGGTCACGGCTTGGTGAATATTAAATGAGTCCTGTTACGATACAAAGTAATCGTTCTGAGTTAGCGGAGATTTCTTTTCTCATGCAGAACAACATTTCTATTACCTGTGGCTGTTGGCAACATCTTCCGGCCACGACGCCGTGACAAGGCGTAAATTACACAGGTGGTCTCTGTAGCATCTAAGGAAAGGTCAGAGGTTGGTGGTGAGCTATCTTGAAACGCGTTTCAAGTGTAATACCGAGTTACGACAGGAAGGGATAAGAGGGAAGAATTACCTCCTTTTTTATCGGTCGTGGGTAGCAGTATTTTCCGTAAGGGTGAGCATTTTGTTTGTTCACAGAGAAAGACAGAAAAGACTTGACAGAAAGCAAACGTGTCCTGATATCTTTCTCTCCCCACTCCCCCTTTCTCGTTCCTCTACACCACCCATAATTTTGGATTTTTTAAAGAAAATGTTTTACAAAAATGCTTGTTACCTTCGGATGGACACGTGCGCGCATAAACACTTAGTACATGCCTCTTCGAGTTAACCGACATTGACACTAGATCCCGAACTCTGCATTCCGAAGACACTTGGTATGTCTCCCGTAATCAGAGTCACCTGTGCGCAGCACAACATAACACAGAACTGGCTGGTGAGAGACGGCCTGATGACGTCAAAGAGGTTGAAGCGCATGTAGTGTGCACTGTCTCCAGTTTCCATCCTTCCTCATCAAGTTTTTTTTTTTTTTTTTTTTTTTTTGCTTGGCTTGGAAACTATCTATCTTGCACAAGAAACCTTAGCCATGGATCAACTCCTCTTAAACTCCTTTCATTTCAAAGCCAAAACGGATTTCGTCAGAATGATTTTTTCTGTTTGATTTTATTAGTTTGTCCTTTTTTTTCAGGCCAATGCCCTGATTACAATAAATTTGTTGCAGTCCTGTCTTCTTCGTCTGTGGAATTTTTTCTATCCCTTGTTCTGCATTCTCTTTAATCGTACGCTTTTTTGCCCTCGAGACTGTTCTACACTGTAAACAAGAAGTGTTCAAGTTGGAACACTTATTCTGTTACCTAGACAGAACGCATTTTACATTGATCTAGAAGGCTTTAGACATGTTGATGCTAAACTAGTGTAAAAATTGTTCTGGTCTGTATTCTTCATCGTTCAAATGGCCGGAAAATGCATAAACAGGGTTCTGATAATGTTCCAAATGTGTGCCATCAAAAAGTGTTCAGTCAAGTGGACATATGTACCGCGCATCTTACATACTACTTACACACGCAGCACATATTTTCCACCTGCTTTAACACATTGTTCGTGTAAATAGTCGATATTTAGAGTGTAGCGTGACACGAACCTACAGCTTCTTCGATGTCGTGAACGAACATTTATTCGAGACGTCCAAACCTTCGTAATGCCTGTGCTTCCTGCAGCGTAAGCGATGCACAGCGCGGGAATTTCTGTTTAGGATAACCTCATCCAGACTGCTCCTCCACACCAGTACTCGCGAGGTAATGCACGTTCTCGCTCTTCGACCTCACTTCTGACCGCAGTCCCCGCCACCCGTACACTGACTCAACACCAAGCAAGGTGCTGCAGGAAGAACATGAATATATTTACAAACAATGAAGTGAAACATACATCGTACAGAAGGCTGTAATAACATGATGAGGTTGCCAGTTCTCGTTACAACAGTTACTTTCGACTTCTGTGTAGTGTACACGTAGACCTGTTATCACATGTCTTTGTACTCCATCCCCTATCGCGTAAATCTTTGTACTTTTTGTTTTCAGTCTCTGTATCCCCTTTATTGTATTTCTTTGTACCTGGTATTATTTTGCAATCTATGTAGCTCTTATTGTATATCTTTGTACTTGGTATTATTTTCCAGTCTGTATGCCCTTTATTGTATATCTTTGTACTTGGTATTATTTTGAAGTCTCTGTATGCTCTTTATTGTATATCTTTGTACTTGGTATTATACTCTAGTCTCTGTACGCCCTTTATTTTATATCTTTGTACTTGGTATTATTTTGCAGTCACTGCACGCCCTTTACTGTACATTTTTGTACTTGTGTTACTCATTTTCTGTGATCCCTTTGTCGTTCTTTCTGTCAGTCCTTTCTGTTCCTTGATAATTGTCAGCTCCTGCCCCTCTGTTCACTGTAAAACCTTGAAGTGCTGTTTCTATCTCCCTTTGTCTCAGTCTTGCACTTCTATATCAAGTGCTGTCTGTTCATTCCCAGTCGCTCTATCTGCGCTCACCTCTTCTTTGGCGAGGGGTCTTGCTCCTATCTCGGCAGCCCCTCCCATCATTCAGCGCAGGTGCACGGGGGCAGCTGCATGGCGTTGTCAACGGCTGAAATCTCTCTTGCAGTTCTCGACGAAATGTAAACGACAGCAATAGACGTTCGTTCATTCGATTTCTCTTCCTCCCCGCCACCACTGCAGAGGTCTGGCACCGCGAGCTAGGTATTCTTGGCAAAGGTCTCCAGTGAGCGCATGCAGTTTTTGGAATGCCTGCGATCGCGCCTTGTATCCTGGGAAACTCCAGACCTCAGCAGGTTTGGAAGCGTTGCAACAGCGGGAGCGTCGCGAAGCGTTTGTGCTCTAAGGCCGGCATCACATGGTTCGACTGAAAACGACCATAAAAAACGACCATTTAGCTCAGCGGTCTTCTGATTTTGATCCAGATATTTTCTTCAGAACTTCTCCTATGACGCTATAGCGAAAATATCCCTTTTCACAGAGCCGTTTATTTTCTTTACATGCGTAATTAACTACCATTTGTGCTGCAGACCGTTGCAGTAGTTCATATGAGGGGAGCAGACGGTGTTACTAAGTTAAATCAAAACGCTGGCAAAGAATTAGTCTGCGTTCCAATACGGATATAAATGTTGAGATTAAGATGAAGGTACATCGACGTGCATACATACACAGAGGAGGTACAGTGACAGATCGCTCTTTTGTACGTGATGCAAACTATCTCAGCAAAATACCACCAAAAGTAGGTCAGAAAAGGAAACTCCATCCAGAAAGTGGATCAGAGCGTGCGCCAGTTCAGATATTTTCTGCTGTCTCGATGAGGAGGGGGTGTGAAGGAGTTGAGGAATCCTTCAGCGCACTTCCTGTAATAAGACTGGTCTGTAAGACCCGTTGACCCCGAGGGTTCAACGAGCACCTTGAAGTTAGGAGCAGAGACAAGAACGCCCATCCAGCCCAGCCAACCTTTTTTGTGACTAGTCAAACCGTCTGCCTTTGGCTTTAGAACAGAGGTTTCCCTTTTCTTTCCACTGCACTCTCGAGTCTGGTGCTTTATTTGTCCTGTCCTTGTCCTTCTCGCCAATAGACAAAGGGCTTTCCGCACGAGCCGCTATGTGGGTCAGTAAGTTCAAAATGTGTTACCTCGTCACGCAGTCAGCTCACGTGTCCCTGGTATGCTTGCTTGGTTAGGTGATGTTGTTGGTAATCCAGGTGTTCTGAAGCCTACACAGCCAGACTTAATTATATTATTCTGCTGTTAAGGCTGTTTTTGTGATTACACAGGTTTAAAAAGCGACAGAAAAAAATAGAAATTAGTTTTAACACATACGAAACCCACGCACATACAGACACACAAATGAATAGTTAGGTAACAGAAAGACACAGAACAGAGAGAGAGAGAGGAGGGGGCAGGAGGTGTTTGTTGCTTAATGTCCCATCGCAAACTAGGTGCATATCAGGACGGTGTTGCTTAGACAATTTTATGTGCTGCCACACGTGGGACTGATGGCACAACACGGGCTACAGTTCACCCAGTCATATTATACTGACACCGGGCCAACCAGTCCTAGTACTGTTCCCTATAGTGCCAGGCGTCTGGCAGGGCAGCTACTAGATTGTCAATTGTTAAGTCTGACTTTGTTAAGTCTGACTTTTTTAAGTCTGACTTTGTTAAGTCTGACTTGGCCGGGATGCGAACCGACCTCGCTCCTCGGAAGCCGACGCCTTAACCACTAGACCACCGAGGCCGTCGAGGAGGAGGGGAGAGGACAGTAGACTAAATAGGTGCGAAAGAGGGAAGAGTGGATGAGAAAGGTTTTGCTGGCAAATGAGGGCAACTATTACTTTTGGGGGCATAATTACCTGGTAGACCGTTTCAAATCAATTCTCATTAAAGGCGAAAAATTATGTTATAAGTAACCACCTGCAGGTGTCCTTTACGGGTGTGTTCCTGGTCCTTTTCTACTTCTGAAATATATATATATAGAGAGAGACGCATGCACGCACGGACACACACACACACACATATATTTCACCAGCCGGACGTCGCTACTAACATTCAAGCATCAAACTATTCCCAGACGGTACTAGCGTATTTCAGGGTTTAAACAACACTGCAATAAGACAAGAAATGTTGAACTCTGATTTATTCAAGATGCGTCACTGAGTCTGCGTATGGAAAGCAAAAATTAACATGAACAAAACAGAAACATCAAACTTTAGAAAAGGCGTGAAAAATCACTTATGAGCTTTACTTTGGAGAAAAACAAACAGCTCTGCATGCTTTCGCGATTTTTCTTCTGAGCTAAAGAGCTCAGCTAATGGAACCCGCGGGGGGAGATGCGCTTTAAAACGATTGTTTCTGCATGACGCTTTGCAACACCATTATCTATATGACAGGCTGTAATGTCAGTCTGCAGCATAACTTCACTGCTAAACCTGCTTCTCTTTTGTGTGTGTGTGTGTGTGTGGGCGGGGGGGGGCAGAAGGGGGGAGTTCAATGACACGCTATAATATTATGTATTTAAAACTCCAAGTTACGTACAACACGCATAGGAGAACTCCTCACAAAAGTATAATTATGGATGAAGCGGAACACAAGGCAGAAGACGGCCTTACGGGTTTCGTTAAGCGAACGAAAATGCATCTTGTCACAGGTTCGGGGAACTAAGATGCGCATTCTTCTGGTTAAGAAAGCGGCTTACACCCTCTTTGACAAACGGCGGAGCGAATAGGACTGCTAAAGGAGCCCAAAGCCAGTCCGTGGTTACAACCACAGACGCCACAGATCCACGATAGATTGTGTAGGTTGGGGGAGGAGGAGAAAGTTAGCCTATTCATGCAGCCGTCAATATCAATTGTGCTTCAGATTCAGAGTGTCTTGTTTAGCTCATTGCTGAGTTAATTTGTGGAATTCATAATAGAGCAATCTTTGTTTCTGTGCCTCCTTTATCTGTAAATGTATCTGCTTATATACATAATTACATATCTATAATGTATTCTGTTGTAAAGTTTACGAACTAGTAATTAATGTGACCGAGGAATAAAACAGAATGGTCTGAGTGGAAAGAGGGCAGGACAGGAAAAACAGATTAGGAGACATCGAGGGACAAGGGTAGAAAAGGGAAAGAAGAGAGATAGAGGGAGAGAGGAGGAAAAAGTGGAAAGAAAGATAGAACATGTGTGTGTGTGTGTGCGCGCGCGCGTTAGTTAGAGTGTGGGAGGGAAAGAGGATGAGAAGTGGGGGGGGGGAGAGAAATTGAGAACAGCAGGCAGTGGATGGGAGTCTTTCAGCCGAGAAGAAAACAAACAAAAACTCTTGATTGCGGGGGATTCTGGCCGTGTGTCTGTATCCTTCCGCAGCTGGGAGCACCTCTACCCCTGTGGGCGCTTGTGCTGTCGTCTCGCGCCGTGTGCTAAACACGTGGCTAGCCAGGTCCCCTGCACGCGCCAGGCAGTTTATCTCTCGTTACGAATAAACACAGCGATCTGCAAGAGAGCGTTTCCGTGTCTGCTGCAATTTCTTCCTTATTTCTTTAATGTTTTCTCCATTAAATCTAGCATTTGGCAGCCTATTTTTAGGACTTTGTAAAAAATTCGTCAAGTCAGGCTGCCCTTGTCTTACACGCCCCGTTTTTCACTAGCAGGGTTACAATGGTGTCGGTATAAGTACTTGGGCAGGCCTGGGAACACGATATCCCAACAAATATCCACAGGGCTGCTTTCCGCCCGTTCGCGTGCATTGAGGGAACGATAGATAACTTCAAAGTACGAAACCTGTGATGACCTCGCTTGTGACCTGACCTGTCCTATATCTGATCGTGATGCAGGAGGGTAAAAAAAATGCAAAGATCAGACTCGCATTAGTTGGTTTTTCTCCCTTGACGGTGACGATGATAACGACGAAGACAAAGATTATGGTAACAATGACAATATTGACGATGGCGACGATAACGATAATGAGACGATGACCACGACGATGACGAAAAAATGGAACAACGACGTCAGATTATCGATTGAAGTCAACCTTTTGTGCTGATGGACAGGTTGGTTGGTTAGTTGGTTAGTCATCGTCCTGCCGCAAACTGAGAGCATGTCAAGACGGTAGACTGCAGGGTGATGGGGTCCTATTACTAAGCTATGCACTGAAAGAACGACCAGATTGATGGCTGCAGTAAGATGGCCAGCGCGGACAGACAGTTTCATGTGCGGGGAGATGGCCGAATGGAGTTTCACTCCAATTAATAATCCTTGGCCGCACCTGGATTCCAACCAGCAAACTTTTTACCTGCTAGTCCGTAGCTCTACCAACTGAGCTATCCAGCCCCCTCCCATCCTCCTGCTGATGGACAGGCATTCAAAATGAACAGCTGGGGTATCATAAAGCACATACCTATAGTTACAATAGTACATACACGAAAATAAATACACATAGACACCTTATGCCACAATTACACATCTGCATAAACAAGCACCTTAATACACTAGTACACACACCTACATACACTAGTACACACGCTAGTACACACGCACCTGGATGCATAACTACACACACCTACATACACTAATACATGTATATGTACACCCACACGCCTTCGTACACATACCTATGTGCATACGCTTCTACATATGCACCTGCAAACAAAACTACACCTACATACATAAATATATGCACACCTGCATACACAAGTACATACATACCACAAGTACATACATACCACAAGTATATGTTTATCCTTGCATGCACAAGTACGCATCCTTACAACAGCGAATACACACGTGTATACACATACACAGCTATGCACACAAGTGCATACACAAGGCAAGGTTGTATAAACATCTGCATGATGCATATATAAAGTACCGATAGATGTTGATCCCCGGTTTGTGTGGACATTAAGGCATAAACACCCAGAGGAGCGTGTCTACGTCGGGATCAGCTGGTGTTTCACGGAATGCACGCCATGGGTTTGTCTCTGCGCGAGTTCAAGAAGACTGCATGGACAGTGGGAGCTGTTGCCGGAACGGCCTGACGATCTGCTGAAGTCATTTAGGGGACGGGAGAAAATGGCGAGATGGGCAGGGCGTATGGAAGAACACTATATCTGCCTTGGCGCCAGATGGGCTGATTTTTTTTTATTTTTAGCTTGAACATCTTGTCTGCGCATGCCTTTCACAACGAACTGAAAAAAAGCCTGAGAACCTAGGACATCTAGACAGTCGGCAATTAAGCCAATGGAGAGAGTGAAAAGTGAGGTGTGGCAATACACAAATTCCCTGTAGGCACGACGTCATTATGCGATTAAAGCTCACACAGTCGTGTTTGCTTTCAGAAAAGACTGATACAGCGTGTTCTTAATATGAACCGGTTTTTCTCTCTTTTTTTAAACAAAAATTATATCGGCGTATTTGATCTCTTTTGTCTTGCGGAAGAATCTGTTCCAGTTCAATATAGAACTTTTATTGAGCGCAGTCAACCCAAGCAGCAGGATCGCTGGATCGAGAAGACAGCGATGACTTGCTGAACATCGTATCTTTCAGGTCATTGCAATCCCATGTCGCGGATGAAATAGGGCGCTGAAGAAGAAATATTCAATCTTGCGTTATCGTCTGTAACCATTAGAATTAAGAAAGAGAATTTCCAGATGTTTAAGTATCTTGTCGTCCGGAATCTTGCCTTGTCTTATCCTGTCTTGTCGTCCCTCGTCTTATATCCTGTCTCGCCGTCCCTTGTCTTATACCCTGTCTCGCCGTCCCTTGTCTTATATCCTGTCTTGTCATTCCTTGTCTTATATCCTGTCTTGCCGTCCCTTGTCTTATATCCTGTCTTGCTGTCCCCTGTCTTATATCCGGTCTTTGCTGTCCCGTGTCTTATATCCGGTCTTTGCTGTCCCGTGTCTTATATCCTGTCTTGTCGTTCCTTGTCTTATATCCTGTCTCGCCGTCCCTTGCCTTATATCCTGTCTTGCCGTCCCTTGTCGTATATCCTGTCTTGCCGTCCCTTGTCGTACATCCTGTCTTGCCGTCCCTTGTCGTACATCCTGTCTTGCCGTCCCTTGTCGTATATCCTGTCTTGCCGTCCCTGGTCTTATATCCTGTCTTGCCGTCCCTTGTCTTATATCCTGTCTTGCCGTCCCTTGTCGTATATCCTGTCTTGCTATCCCTTGTCTTGTATCCTGTCTTGCCGTCCCTTGTCGTACATCCTGTCCTGCCGTCCCTTGTCTTCTATCCGGTCTTTGCTGTCCCTTGTCTTATATCCTGTCTTGCTGTCCCCTGTCTTATATCCGGTCTTTGCTGTCCCGTGTCTTATATCCTGTCTTGTCGTTCCTTGTCTTATATCCTGTCTTGCCGTCCCTTGTCTTATATCCTGTCTTGCCGTCCCTTGTCTTATATCCTGTCTTGCCGTACTTGCCTGGAGTACTTCGTCGCGCTAAGTCAGCTGAGACCGAGAAGAAGTCATCACAGATTGAAACTTTCTCGATCTGACGGCGTCAGCGCTGTAGTCTCGTCTCCAATTTCGCCTTGCTGTCGGGAGCTCCTTAATTAAATTCTCCACTTCTGCTGCTAGGTATAAAACAGAGCGGCAGCACGTGCCGGGAAAACACAAACACATGCCCTCTTGCAGTTTCATCTGCGCCGCAGACCATGAGAGCTCTTGTGCGGCGGGTTTAGTGTCCATCACATCAGCCTAAGCTCGCTAATTACCTGCCAAAACTAACCCTTGACCCTGAGGGATGAGATAGGTGTGCCCGTGTTTAACCACGTTCCTTTACTTAAGTCGTGCTGACGAAGAGAGCCGTAGAGTGACTTCCCTTTTCCTCGTCAGAGGGAAAAGCCATCGTCTGCCTGGACAGATTGTTCGCGAGTGTCCCAGAGGAATAGTGGAAAACGTACATTTAGGGGAAAGTGGCGGATCAGAGCGAGGCTTTTAGATTGCCGGTTATTCTGTCTTGAAGCACGCACCTGGCCCCTCTTCCCTCTACAGCCTCGTTAATGTCATCTTAAATATGAAATACGAGACTTCCTGAGCGATCGTTGATTTGGAACACGTATGGAAGAGTCGATAAACCAAACATGTTTAACAACTAGGAAATGGCTGAGACGTCAGCTGTATTAATGATTTAACATGACCCTTTCATTGTTTTTAATATCTGTACGGCAAAACAGTTAAACAAGAACAGTAGTGATGTACCTATGCATATTTAAAGAGATTAACTCAGCAATGCACTCGTGGAAATGGAAAAGATGATTTGCATTTTTAGAAATATTGCTATGAATTATACACATTACATCTGAATAAGTTCCTTGAATTTCCAATGCACGAAACCGAATAGCTTATATTCCTCCGTTAGTTGGTAATAAGTTATTCAGTCGTCCCAGAAGAGAATACCTGATTCCAAATTTGCCGAAACAGCGTTTTCAGAGACAGAAAAATTCTGTTATTCGGGTATAAATTTAGTACAGTTTACAACCACACGGGGCCTGAAAATGGAAAAAAGTCTGATGCCCTATAAACCATCTGTTTGTGCCACAATTTATGCTTCAGTTGACTTATGCTTGTCATAATTTTGTTGTCACTGTTTGTATTTTCTTTCTCTCACACTCTCTCATAAACACAGACCCATAAACAACCACTAACCCATAAACCCACTCTCTCTCTCTCGCACACACACATTTCCTCTCTCTTCCTCCTTTATGCTTTCTGTTTCTCTTTTTTCTTTTTCTTTCTCTTTCTCTCAGCGAAATTAGTAAGAGCGTCTCGTATGGGTTACGTTCTGACCATCGTTACTCATCAGTCAACAATTTACTTCCCGCAAGTTCTAACACATGCTGGATATTTATTGTTACAGGTGACATCAACAGAGACCAGATTGAGTACATGCTCAAGTACGGGGTGAACGCTACTCGCGACACCTTCGAGTTCAAGATCGCCGACAAAGGTCAGTTTAGATTTCTTTTTCTTTCTCCGCTCGCAATCTCTGTTTTCGCTGTTTGAAACGTCGCAACTGCCTGTAAGTCTAGACAAATACACACATAAAAATTAGCCATTAATCATAACACTCTTCTTCGTCTTTATTTTCTCTGTCAATGTGATTGGATTCCAGCGTCCAATAGAATGACATCACTTAAAAAAACTGTGATCCTTCTCTCTCCCTCTCGCAGTGCCGTGCCCCTTTTGCACGTGCAATCGCGCTCCGCTTATTGTGACATTGCTGCACTGCCATAGCTGCTTCCATGTTCCCTCATTTTATGACCGGCAGTAAATTACAATGCGCGTTTCCAGACGGCTGAACTTAGCACGCGCACTCTGGGAATTAATGCAGTCTTCACGAACCAAGCAGCATTCGTAACAGCCTTTCTTAACCACATGAACGAACCTGTATACATCTCGCTAGGTTCGGCGAATAGGATGAATGTTCGTCCCGAAGGTCCTTGTAGTTCTTGCGAGGTCGAAAAAAGGGAAAGTAGGTTGAAGTGTGTCCCTTCACCAGTGGACTGGTGAATTCTTATGCTGTTCCCACCTGGACAGGTAGATGTCCATCCACCCAATAAATGAACCGCAGGCCACCACCACAGAGGGCCGGCCAGCTGGTCTGCAGCCGCCGCCGTCTTGTGCCGACCCGACTTCCCCAGACACCTCTGTGGCCTTGTCACAACAAGGCGCCCTTTGCATCAGTTAGACCCCGTCAGGATTTCCTGCCTGTGTTGACTGGCGTGCGGTCCCGGTGGGGCCAAGACCAGATTTGTTTATCCTGCTGTTCCGCGCCAGGGTTCCCCAGCATCACCTGGAGACTGTGTGGAAAAGTGAGGTTGTCATTCTCAGCAGGTTTATGTATTTCAATCCCCTTCCACTTCTAGCGGCCTGCAGGTTCTCTGTATCGTTTGTGCACTCAA
>SMGT01000310.1:273546-299043 GCA_004794575.1 Lanistes nyassanus | reverse complement strand
AGAACGAACAACTTATTACCAAATAACAATGGAAAAATAAGCTTTTCTGTTTTCGTGCATGGGAAATTAAGGGAACTTAGTCCTATCATGGCGGCTATTCTGGATTAGGCAAGCTATTCGGTTTTCTTGCATATGGGGCCAGGATAAAAGATCTCACAATAAGTTTTTAAAAAAAAAAAAAGACCCTAATCCTAGTGATCTAGTAAATCCATAAAATCATTTTAAAGAAACGAAATTCAGGAAGAGGCCATTAATTTTACTGAATGTTGATGAAGAAAATGAAATTGGCAAAGAAAATCCAAGCAATTGGAGGCTCCAATACTGGCTAAAATTCAGAAAAATGCTAATGGAGAACAGTTTCCCTAAAGCCGGTTAAAGTTCACCCTGGTGCATTTTTCAGAAGGATGTGAGTTCGTCTAGAATCGCATTAAGGAACAAAACTTTTAACCAAAGCGCCTCATTTGAACTTGTAATCCAGAATCCTAAAAACGTCAGGTTTTCGTGACGAACAGAGAAGACGTTAATTTTATGCAAAGCCAGAAAGAGTTTGTGTTCTTCAAACGGATTATGTCTTCTTTTCTCCTGTCTGGATTGAGTAAGATCGATCAGTTTGAGTCTAATTTATCTTCGTGTTGCATAGGCTTCTAGTTTTCTTAGGAGTGTCGCAATTAGACTGTCTTTTCCGACACACACACACTGCATCTTTCGTCAAATTTGATGTCCTGCGTCCAAAAGGTTAAATTAAAAAAAATATATATCGCTCCATCTCACTCGCAAACATCACAAAGCAACTCGTTTCACCAAAGAAAATAGTCACATGTTGCACGTGGCTTCAGAAGCTGCTGCTTGTCGGGAATAAACAGACTAATTCAATAATTCGGGTCGATTAAATCCTTTGAGAGATTGGTTGCTGCTAATTCAGTCATGTCACGAAATAAGAAGCTGAGTTCTTTTATATCGTCAAGATTTCCATCTTTCTTCCCTGAAAATTTTCTTTTAGTCTTAAATTGGGTTATTTCAGACTAGATTGAAAGGATGAACGCACATGAACGCATACAAAGGAATACTTTCTTTTAAAATTACTAGGATAAAAGTTTTCAGTTTTAATTCAAGTCCTTAAAACCCAATAACGGCGTGTTCTGTGTGATTGGCCAAAAAAAAAAAACCCAACAAAAACCCGCCTTGTAATGTAGTATACAGCAGACGGCAGAGAGAGAGAGCAAATAATAACAAAAATTAATATGAAAACCTTAAAGGGCAAAATGTCTATGTTTATGTCATTTGGGAAGGTTAATTTGTTTCTTTTATAGCATTTCTGGACCCCAAACTATAATATACCCTGTACGAAAGTGGACGAAATGAAGAGAAAACACAAAATTTCTAAACGTTTGGAGTAGAAATTGTTCACGTCAGGGTTCAGCGTACGTTCACACGAACGGATGCGCGGGCGCACACACCTGAGACACCATGACAGGGTCCGTACACACTTTCAAGGAAAACAATTCAAGGGGTTTTTAAGGACTTTTAAGGACACAATACAAAAATTAAAGGACCAACACACAGCAAAACTAATTGTCTCAGGGCATAATACATTATACCTGCCTCGGTCACCTGCCTCAATAGCTGAGTTGGTAGAACGTCAATCTGTGATTCCTCTTTTAGGTTTTAGATCGCAGTCACAAAGAAAAATGACATTTTTCACTGTCCATCAACATCCTCGCTCACATTTGCACTTAGTCCTTCAAGTTTTCCTTGTCAGCCTCGAAGACCAAAAACAGACTCGTGAATTTATATATTTCCTTTATCCTATCTCTGTTCAAATGAATGTGATAAACGTGATTTATATGTACATGGCTTAATTTAAAGGCCCCCGGGGCTAAAAGTAAAATAAAAGTCAAAGTCTTGTCATTCTAATCTTCCACTGTCTGCATCACTCAAAAAAGCATCATACTGTAAAAGTAAGTTTCTTCCAACACTGATAATAATAAAATCTGCCTAAAACAGCGAGTTATAATGTAAAACTATACACAAATGTTACTGAGTTAGCTTTCGCGCTTTCCTCAACTGACACATGTCATCGATTTTCTTCTGAAGACTTGACAGGAGCAACCCCTTTGTAATGGGAACGCCAAGCACACCTCCGACCTTTCTCACGGGATCTACTACGACTCTATGTGCTACAAGTGCATGTTCTTTCAAGTTTTCTATACTGTTAGTTCTTTGTTTGCTGAAAATCTGCGTTTCACTGATGCCTGGCCTGGCCATGAGACAACCAAGATCTGCTTCATCACATCCCAAGGTTCAGAATATCCTTTCTTTCTGAACAGCCACTGATGAAGAAAGCTGTCCAACCTGTCATCATCCGGAGAGAAACCTATCATTTCCTCACATCCCCATCTGACTCTTTCAGACATGTGAAGCATTGGCTGGTCAATTGGTCGCATGTTCGGGGGATGCGATTTGCTGACACCATGATATCCAGTCTGTTTGAGTTTCTTGGCATTCTGTTCATGTTTGTGTCTACTCACCATGTGTCTTGGATCCATTCATGAGAGAGCCCTGACCCATAGGTACTTGATGGGGAACCTTTCTAGGAGCTTGTGAGTGAGCGCAGCAAGTCTCTACATGGTCGTCTGAAGTCAAGTTCCTGGTGGTCAGTCGCTTTTGAGTTTCTGTCTCTCAAAACACTCCCAGCATTGTAGCCAACATTGAATTTCGTGATGTCTATCCAGTTCTGCCTGTCAGCGACATCTACTTTGGCCAAAGTAAACAATGAAGTGGCTGTATCAAGAATATCTGTTTTGATGAAATCGACCATCAATTTCTTAAGCAACATACCAAGATCCTCTGCCCTGAAGGGGTGCATGGGTTTATCAGTCTGATATCTCTTCAAAAAAGGCCCCACACTTCCTCTTGCAATCATCAAGAAAACCGAAGCTTTGCACATTAGCGGATTCTGAATCCTCTTCGTCACGACAGCAAAGACTTTGCTGGTAGGACAAGTAATCTTCTTTAGCTTGGCCACTCTGTAGTACTGGACAATCTGAGGCATGATGAAAATAGCCCTTTCTGCTGCATTTAATGTTCTTCAGCCATCTGGACAGCGTAAATGTAAATAGAAAAGTTGAAATTTGTCATCATAAACTGTAGGTGTTAGAGAAAAATTCATCTGCATTACCAAATCTCCTAAAAAATTCGTAAAAATTAATGATTCCACACGTTCACGCACACGCACACGCACGCACGTACGCGCACATGTGTTTACAAAACTTGAGCTGGAAGGACTGACAACCAGTGAGTGTCATAACGTCTTCGCGGCTTGCTGGTGTGTCATCAAAAAGGGTGAAGAGAGAGGAAAGGAGGTCTTCTATATCCCAGTCACACCCTGCACGGGAAGGGTTGTTTAGTGTGTAAAGTTCACAACTTCCTGTCTGCAGGGTATTCTGCTTGTCTTCTGCTCAATCTGATCTTGTAGAGTCCTAAAAAGGAACAAAATAATTTTTTTAAAAATCTATACTAACACAACACAGAAAGATTGTCACGAGTTGGGTGTGGTGGGTCAAAGAGATTGCACCACAGAATCTAGGTGTGACACATAAACAGCCCTTCTTGCGTTAATTAGGCCTCTAATCCCCTTGTTTAAGCCGCCCTCTACCTCGCTGACGTATTCACCGGGTCGAGTGAGCGTAGGTTAGGTGTCACGAGGTCCCTGTTCACACCTCTAGTCAGGGCGCTGGCTCTAGAGTGAGGGGGACGGTGTTACTGATCCTGGGGCACAACTAGGAGCGGAACAATGGCTCGAACAGGTGTCAGGTATGGTTTGCTAGGTAGCCAGGGGGAGATTACGCATCACAAGGAAACTGTTAATGCCTAATGTCAACCACCAACCTTTCTGTGGTAGCCAGGAGGTGCGCACTGCCAGGGGCAGGGGTAAGCTATGTCCACTAGAGGTTTCCACTTGGAGCCGGGTCCTTGCAGGTGACGCGGGATGTGGCTTCTGCTGTCTCTGTCCTGACTGATTGATGTATGTAACTATCTCGATGACCACGTGTATGTGAATGCAATACTGTACGAATGAAAGATTAGAATAAAAGGACTGGTTTAGAACACCAAATCATTTTTTGCCAAGACTCTTGGCAATACTTCTGTGAGAGGTATCTTGGCCAAGTCTTTTACTGGAGATCTGCTGTGAAGAGACTTGTCTTGTGGTGGAGTCTGCTGAAGGCTGATAGTGTTAAGCCTTTGCCGCAGTATCAAGTGTGTCCCGTTTTGCTGGACTTGTGTGGGGTCTGATATCAGAAGCACCTGTCTTGAGCAGACCAGTTGCCTAGTGCAAGGTAGTCTTTGGGGGAGTTGCACATTTGCAAGTGTTCCTCTGCTGTGGGAAATCTCTCGCTAACCGGGCGAGAGGAGGAACCGCAGAACGTAAAGGAGAAGATCGAGGGATAACGGACAGAAAACCTTCTAAAGCAGAAGGCAAAGATCCAGCCTTAAAGGGAGGCTGCCTGCAGCTGAGCTCTAGGAGAGTTAGTTCAGAGGTCGAAGGTCGACTGAGAAGCATTGCACAGAGCGGTGGTTGCTGCAACATCAGTGAGAGCGCTTGCGTCTTTTCGTAAGGTGTGTCCAGAGGCAAAAAGCACACGAAAAAGACACTGGCAATAGGAGTCTGGTTCTAACAAGGAGCAGCCAAGAGGACTTTCTGACATCAGTCTTCCAGGATAACACAGAGGGGTCTTCCTTTATGAGAACAGATTTCCCTACTTTGGTACAAACTACCAGGTGAAAGTATTTTGTGTTCTACACGTGTCATGGTGTGTGTGTGCAGTTGAAGCAGGTATGTGTGTCTTCATTGTCATGATAGTGAAGCAAGTGTTTGCAGGAAACGCATGTTAGTTAACCAGAAGGAAAGGCGGGGAGTCATCTTCTGTCAATGAGCCTAGATTATTATTCGTTCTGTAAATACTCGCTGTCTGTAAATAACATTCCCTTTTTCTCACTGTATTACGGAGTTTTGTTATTCCTTTTGTTGTAGGGAGATTGTAGGTGGATAGGGGCTTATGCCATGGCGTGCTTTGAGATAAGCATACAAAAATCGTAAATGATACAGTGATAATAGTTTCCATATGTTGTCAACTTAACGGCGGGCGTGCGGAGCGAGCGCAAGGAAAACGCGTTAAGGAAAAGTAAACTCCCATATGACGACAAAGATCATATTAAATTTACAACTGAGAAAAGATAATGCATTGTTTGGTGACTTTGGAGAGGAGAGAAGACAACCTATATTAGCTGAGTTTATTGTCAGTGTAAATATCAACACGATAATGAAGATTGTACTTTCAAAGTTTGAACAATAACAAAAATTCAGTTATGAGTGAAGCTAAGTCCAGTCCGTGAGAGAAGTCAAGGCAGATTTAACAGTTGGCCAGCCCACAATTCAGTAATGATTCTCTGATCTTCTTTTCTCAAAAAGCACGGGGTTGCACTAGTATTATTGACAGGAACACTCGATGAAAGATCAGCATTTTATTCACTCACGTTTGAATCTTTTGCAGAAGTACTCGGCTGAACTTTTGACTTCATTACGAAACTGTCAATAGAGACGGCTGGTCGGCTAAGTAGTTTTTACAAAGTTTTTTTTACCCATTTTGGTGGCTAGTTAACGCTGATTCGCCCATCCGGGCCAAGTCGATCGATTTCTTACATACCCTGAGGTAAGTCTTATTCTTGTTCTCATCCTTTCTTATCCAATCCTTGTAATCCTTGTGGTGAAGCCACAAATCGCTAATAATACATTTTCCAGCCATGATTGCAAATTTGAAAGCACGCCCTGAACAAAGAGCTTGAAAAAAATAAAAGAAAAAACTGGAGCTAATCAAAATACAGTCTTACATAAAATGTGCTAATCCACTGAAAACGTTCCAATTTCCTTGAAAATCATACTGCCTATACCCCCCTCCCTAACCCCCACTCCTTACCTTTTCTTACCCCCCTCCTCCCGAAACATCCCCCTATTCTTCTCTGCCCCCGCCCTGAAAAGACCTGCGAAATATAGTTCGCCATTTGATTGGCTCTACTTTTTACACATCCAAAATAGAGTTCGCCATTTGATTGGCTCTGGTGAATTAGAGCTTTTACGTGCTGTACAGTTGTCCGCAAGGGAGATAAAGCAGTCTGCTTTAGAAGTTTTCGAGCAGAAGGACACAAAGTCCAGCTGTTGCTCAGCTCAGTTATCAGCGGGTTCGTGCCTCGTGAGCATGCTTGTGACGAGGGACTTTATCTCTCAGCGGTCCAAACTCTGTCTGCGGGGATCTGGCTGCTTGCACGAGGGATTAATGCCGGTAACAGATTGTGTCCATCCAAAGACAAATTTAGCTGATAATGTTTTTCCACCGGCAGCTAGAAATGACGAAACAAAGCGCTGAAGTTCGTGACAGTAGGCCGTTCAACTTTCGTATCCGTCCATTTTAAGTTTTCCCTTCAGAACTAACAACGGAGAATAATCGTGGTTCACGAACTGAAATTTTTTGCAGCAAAAGATAAATGTCCAAGACTTTTAGTTCAGCTCCATTCTGTGGTATCCATGGTTGTTTTTGTTTTTGTTTTTGTTTTTTTGGTTTAAGCCGTTTGTAAGCTGTTCGTTGTTGTGCTTCTGAAGGCAGAATAAGTGGATTAAAGCCCCTGCGTTCATGAGAACTGCTGCAAACTCTGTAAGCGTCAGGCCTGTTACCTTGAAAGAAATAGAGGAAAACCCGTATGAAAAGTGTCTTCTCGCTCTACTAGGACTAGGAGAAATAACAGACTGTCAGGTCACTGACACCTGTATGTAACCCCCCCCCCCACCGTTGAAAGCTGTTCTTTTCATATATCTAATCTGAAGCCCTGATACCTCCCCTGTACTGCCAAAACCACAGTAGAAATTTTAAGAAGTTAAAGAGAAAGAATGCAGGTCTCCTTCATTTTCTGTACAAAAGGCAAAAGAAAGAAAAAGACCGAACTCCAGGTACATACAAAGGTGCATAGGTATGACCACTGTCCTAGTCTCCTAATGAAAAGTAGGATTACTTGTGAGTGTGTGTTCTACAGCATCAATCAGACGCGTTCTTTACAGAAAACGAAGTCTGTCTGCACTAAGGCTCTTTACAGAACAATTAGAATTGTGTATATAGCGGTTATTTACAGATCGTCTACAGTCCTTCCGCGATTTCCTCTTCAGGACTTTAATGAAAACCAGGTCGAGGGTTTGGCTGCAGCACCAAAGAAATAGTTGTAGGGCTGATTGAAACCCCTTCGCCTTATTAATCAGAGCATGTGCTCTGGACACCGATGATGCTTTTTTTGTCCTTTCGTCCCAGTTTGAACACTTTTCCGTCTTTTGGTTTTTGTCCCCAAATTTACATCACTACCGTTTTTACTTTCGTTTCCATTAGCCTCGAGGAAACGTTTCCTTCCTTCCTTCTTTGAATTTTTCTTTCCTTCCTTTTTCCATCTCTTCTTTCCTTCCCTTTTCCCGTTGCTTGCTTATCTATCTCCCTCCCTCTCTTCTTTCTTGAGTCTTCGGCTGCAGTGTATTGCTGGAGATTGCACAAACGCTCAGATACAACACGCAGCATTCGTTTTTAAGCCTGCGAATTTTCAACATCTCTAATTCAACTTTTAGGTCTTACTTGTTCGCATGTATGCGCATATTGCTGTCTACATACATGTACTGTTCGTCACTCCAGTGCGGAAGAGGGTGCCACAAAATGCCTGTTTCTTGGACGAATCGTCATGAACCACCAAATGAAACAAAATTCTGGCAATGTACGTGCGCGTCCCTTTTCGTAAACGCGTTTTTTTACGGGCAGCGGAGAGTCTCTGTTGTGCGGGGAGTCCCCTGCATAAGGTTATGAAACAGAAAGGTTGCTGACTTGCAGTGGAGGGGGAAGAAGAGAAAGAGAGTAGAGAGAAAAACATAGAAGAGAAATGGAAAGAGAAATACAGAGGGACAAGAAAGGTAAGAAAGAAGAGGAACTAAGGGAAACAAAGAGAGAGAGAGAGAGAACGGAGAGAGAGAGAGAGAGAACGGAGGGAGAAGAGAACAGAGAGAGAGAGAGAGAGAGAGAGAGAGAGAGAGAGAGAGAGAGAGAGAGTGCTAACGTTTCCCCACTGAGGGCAACACACTTTGCAGCCAGTCTTGGACACGGACCAGGCACCACTTGCCATTCTTCGTCTAATGCATTTTCTCGCTCCGTTAAAGTCTGTGAATGTGGCAAAGCTGTCTGTATTCAAATTTAATCTTTCACTCGGGAACAGCTATGATTAGGAGACTTTAGACTAGCTGTGTTTGCAGGAACCAGATGGAGATTTTTCATAATATTTGTAAGGGAGCTTATTTATTCCCATTGCCCTGACACATTATTTTTTTCCAAAATGGAGAATGAGATTTATAAATTGTTTCAAATGTAAATGAAAAATAAAGTTGATATTTCGAACTTCCCGAATAACAGACAGTTGTGCTGTGGCATAACACTTGTTGATTTTTCTACATCAAAAACTACTTATTCATGCTGGTATTCATAATAATAAATAATATACATTAATGCCATTATGCCAAGGGCGAGTAATTTCAATGAATTGTTCTGGTTCATCGTTGTTCCCCAAAAATGAAGCTGCTGTTGAATACGCGGTTGCAATGTAGAATGTCTTGTAACATAATTCAGCTCAAATACATTTTGAGGCGCTGTCAAACATTATTTATAAAACATCTATTTCAAATCAGCTAGTCTTTAGTAACTGCTTCAAACGGAAATTTCTCGTAGCTGCTGAATTTGCTCAAAAACCGTTCTAGCACTGTAACAGACTTTCTAACTACTTGCACAAAGGAAAGTACAAAATCTTATACTGCCCGCCTTACTAATCTTGGCGAAGGAAGCATAACTGAGTGAGAAATATGTGGGATCCTGACAAAAATTTGTTGAGCACATTTTGAAAGAATTAAAAAAATGCTTTTTTCTTTCCAGTAATTAAGAGTCCGTTGGTTAAATAGAAATGGATTCGCTGAAGATCAACATGCACGAACAACATGGATAGTATGTACTTCTGGAATGCTGTTTTATTGACGACACCCATCCCAAGCCTCTCATGGTCTCTTAAAACTGACAGATTTTGGTCAGCCGACAGCTATTGCGTCTTTCGGTAGCATATCGGGAGAATATTTTACCCTCAATGTTCTCCTTGTCAATTCTGATATTCTGCTTGCTAGGATTCATTTTGCTCAGCATAAAGTTAGTGTCGTTTTTTTCCATGCGTGCAGCTGTACTCAGAACACCTACACAGGTGCATCAGTTCTCTCTAAATTTACATGTCGCACACTGATGGAATGTTGTACCCCGCGGCTTCGCACTGGGTTACACAAGCCTCTTGACCACGATACTACGTGACCTCGACATCGACTCCACGTACTGTTAACAGTACATCCAACCAAAAACCGGAAGCTCGATAAAGCTGCGGTCTCACTCTGAAAGAAACTGAATTAAAGATGACCGCTTCGTCTTCTGGGAATCCATAGTAAGCAGAATCCACGGGAGAGGAGAAGGTACGGGGTTGAGGTAAGGAGGGGAAAAAAGAGAAAGTGTGTCTGAGCAGGCGACTGTGTAGATCTCTTTGTCTCCCGCCTACTCTTTCTCTCTCTCGAACCATATTATCTTGCACCGCGCGCCTGCCGCCACACATCCGGCCTGTTATATCAAAAACAATTTAGCTTTGTTCTCGACCAAAAGCTAAGAATAGAAAGAGAGACGCATATTTGTGTGTGTCTATATATATATATGTGACAGATGGTACTTTGTATATGTATTAGAGTATGTCTGTTTTCCTAATAATCACGAAATGCCTTATCAAGACACAAAGCAGAAGGATCAAGAAAACTTAACCAGTAGACAGCTCTCATAAATATTCAAGAGCTGTCCTCGGAGTTTTTCCGTGACACAAAGCGAAACGGAGCTGGTGCTCTAGAAAGACCTCGTCCAGGAACAGCATGAAGATGCCAGATCGGCCCAATTAGCAGAACTTCCCCATCAAGACGCCTGCGTGTTGTCTCCTTGCTGGTGCTGGAGTAGTCTGCAAGTATGCCATGTCTGAACAGCTTCGCACAGTCTCGCCCAGCTAGGGTCTACTAGAAAGTAACTCGTGGGAAAAACGTGCAGCATGACCATTTCGAGAGAACGACAAGCACCGCGCGAATGTTCCAGCCCATTGTCGGACCAGTGATCATTAACTGTCTCTGTGTCTGGATGGCGTCCACAGTGGTGGTAGATATTTCTTTCTCAGACGGTTGAGCATGCACGGAGAAGCTGGTCTAGCCGTCTGAAGCGAGGAATTCGCTCTTCTGCACGAAAGCCTGATGTTTTTGGAACTGCTAGTTCGCAGTCTAGCACCCCGCAAGCATGTTGGCGTGACGTTCACGTCGACTTTTTGCCAGCCTTGGTAGCCTTGTCTTCTAGCTAATAATCGGAACTTGTACTTGTGTTAAATTTCTTTGAAATCATTTCTTGGCACAGATTGTCTTTACAAAAGGGGTTCAAACTGTAAATATAAACGGCAACTTTGCCTTGATGCTCATAACTCTGATATGGTCATATGCTGATAACTGACACAATAAACATGTTTTCTGCTTACCGTGTCTCATTAATATCCGTTTATATAAAAATAGTATTCCTTTCATGAATCCTTCTTTTTCACATGCAAAAATACCAGTTAAAAACCAATATATCTGTCAACGACAGCAGTCAACACAGAATTTTCCAGGGAGGTCAAAGGTCAGAGAGCAGTTAGCTTTGCTCGCAGCAACGACAGGAAACAGGCCTGTCACAGAGACCTCTGAACGCTGCCATGGTTCATGACAAAGAGCTGACTTTGGTACCAGCGCAAATCATCTCGATTTTCACTCCAGTGTAGCGGGTTTAGCAGTCATTTAGAACGACTCCCTAAGGCCATGATTTCCCTTAAGCATGGGAAACCAGCGGTTGCTGGCAATCTCAGACACGTCAAGAGCAATGTCCCTGTGCTGTGCTGGCGCCCAACAATAAAGCCATCGAACGACGGACACATAGGGTCTATGGTAGCTCAGGAATATCCGATTTAGTCTCATTGCAAAGGCTGTTTGACGAAAAATACCATATTTCCTGTGTGCTTTTCTCGAGTTGATTTTGTTGACAGTTTTTTTCTGTATGAATTCTGAATACGACAATCTTATCGCACGAGAACGCTTCTTCAATCCTATGCTGAACGGCAAGAAAAACCTCCGTGAGGCAAAGTAGACCACATGTGCAGACAGATTTCAGAAAGGAACAAAACGAGACACAGTAAGTAAACATCAGCATTTTCTGGAACTTTGTCTGACTCAGGACTGTGTAGCCTTTAAGTTGTTTTCTTTAGATTTCGTAACCATTATTTTGTAGCTTTTAGACTAACCTTTAATTTGTCATTTAACGTTTGTCCCAAACTACATTTAGGAAAACAGTAGCCCCCCACTCCTTCCCTCCAAAACGGGATTGTCTCCTGAATGGCTCTGATTCCATTTATATGCGACGAGACAACAAAATAACCTTCAGGGGCATCTATGTTCCATCGTAAATCAGAATGCCTTTTTTAACCCAGCAGACTGAAAGTCATGCCAAAGTCTGGTAACGAGAGAGAGTGAGAGAAAAAGAATGACTGATGTAGATAATCCGCTATAATAAGGGTATATTTTAGAACTAGCATATATCATCTTATTAATACAACAACGTATCTGTAGCTGAAGATTGAAGCAGACGCTATGTCTTACGACAGTCTACTGTCTGCTGTGGACACAACGACAAGGATGTCGCATCTCCATCACCTCCTCGACAAAAGTATTTTATAAGATTAGAAAAAATTGTTAGATTAGTTCCTTGTCGACGCAAAGAAAGGCATATGGCTGCGGCAGAACCTACCGCAGGAAGTGAGTGGGATGACGGTGGAGCCAGAAAAAAATTAAAATTAAAAAAGATTAAACAGCTGGAAGACACGGTAAAGGCCGTTCTTAACCTGATGAAACTTCGTCCTAGTTCGCCGAACGTTGTTGTGCAATGGACTACATACAGCAACAGATATGTAGACCATTGAGGACTCCAGGCAAGGCAATGAATGCTAGAGCTAAAAAGATAAAGGAATCCGTTGACCTAATCTGTTTATACAGCGAAGACGGCTATGGCCGGATAGTCAAGTTTCTTCATACAAACGAATAGAATCGCGTTTCATTCTTCATCCGTCTTTAAAGGTAATTGCCTTCTGCACCCTGCACACCTGCAAAGTCTTCGACTCTTTCTTGTTCACACCAGAAGCAATTTCCGGGAAAACCCAGTTCCTGTGTGTCTGCAGCCAACAGCAGCCGTTAGGGTAAAAGAAAGATTATAAATGTTTTATCTGTACAAAAGACAGATAACTTTCAGACAAGGCGTTAACTAGAGTTGTATACTCAATCCCCGGAATAGCCGTTAATGTTTTACAGAAACTTTAATTTCGGACGAAGTGGATGACAGATGTTACTACCTGCACTCTTGGTACCTAAACTCTCATTGTTTTGATAAAATTATTATTAATTAACCTTTTTAAATCCCAAAGAAACTGCTCGCAGTTACTGTACAATGTATAGGGTGAGTGAAGTATTGATTCGTCTGGTAAAAGATTGTCCCGTGATCTTTTCAGGTCGTAGGGGAGTGGAGGTGTATGAGACCCCCAGTTTTCTGTGGGCGGCATGGTGAGGGCAGTGCCCACTTCCTCTCCCTCTCTACCTTCTCCTCCCCGACTCATGGGTCAGGCACCCATTTCCAGCTGTGAACTGGAGGAAGTGTGCTGCGGTACACGGATATCCTTCAGGTTCGGAGGTCAACACTCTAATCATCTGTCCATCCGCTTCTTCTGATAGTAATCACAAAACTGCGCTGCAACTGGAAAAACGAACGAGCGAGAGAAGATTCAGAGTATCGAAGGATGAGAAGGGCGAGGGAAGTGAGCTGAAAGAAGCCGACAGTTTGCTAAAAGTGTGATACCTGTTGCTATCGGTTTTCCTAGACCCAGAGATGAAAGTGCCCACGGCAGCCAGTGGCTGTCTGAAGTTTATAGACGTATTTAATAAGCATTGAGAAGCGGCACGAACGCCTCTAGAATGGTATTCTGGGATTTCCAGGGTCATCGCTGGGGCTTTCAGAGGCTTGAATGTTGGACCAGTCCGGAGCAGTGGGATACAGAGGTCGATCTCTCCCCTTCGTACCCGGAGTCAGACATTTTCACAACCAGATAGGCTTTCTGTTGAACGTAGTAAAAATAAACAGAGTTACAGACCTTTGTGCTGGTCACAACTCAACATCTGCTTCAAACCAGTTTGTGGCTGCGTCCAGAGCAAAGAGTAAATTTAAAGCTTCTAAATCTGAAAACGTCCTCAAACTCAGAAAAGTCTGGGAGGGAGAGGGAGGGAGAGAGGCTAGGAAGGGGGAGAAAGCTGTATGGGGAAGCTCGTGGAACTTGAAGAAAAATAGCAAGCGAAAACAGGCAAAAACAAACAAACAAACAAACAAACAAAACCAATCAAACAGAAACAAACTATAAATTAATGCTAAAACCGTATGGGCCTCAGGACACGAAACAGAAAAAACCCTGGCTATAGAGACCACTCGATACTGGGTTGACGGTAATCAGGTCGGCAATTGAACTACCTGAACAATGTTTTATTTAGCCACATCGTGTTAAATTCAGATAACTCTGTGAGACATCGGACTTTTGGTTGAGTGTGCTACATCAAACTTCCGATGATAATACCCTCTCATTCATTATCCGTAATATAGTTTGATAAACAAGCCTTGACACTGCTTGTCGTAGCAGAATGACCGAGTAATCTATTTTAATATTTCCAGCATTTACAGCAAACACGTTTGCTCACTAAAAAGAATTTTTAGCAATAAAAACCAACAGATCGGGTTCTTAATTTGAACACGTGGGGCGTGCATTCAATGTTAACACAGCTGCAAAGACGACTGCTATAGAAGTACACGATGAAGCATCAACACACATTTTGCAAACACGCCGACACAGACAAATAAATTGGGCAAAACCAGTATTTAAACTATATAGTAACTCATTTATTTTGAATTTCATCACATATTACATATTACAGTTTGTGCTGTGGAGATATTTACGGGTTCGGATAGCTGATGTTGTGAGGATACAGTAAATAACTCTGTCAGTCCTCATCTCGAGATCCTGTACATCACTCAGGGAGCTGCCTCGATGATGTGTTTCTCTCCGACTTTTTTTCTTTCTCTCTCTCTCTCTCTCCGTGTTTTCATTTTCTTGATTGCCTACTGCCTTGAAGGCTGGTTTTTGTTTTGAACGGAAGATCATACGACATGGACAAAGCTTCTGGGATTATCTTCAATTTTTATATTTTTTAAAATGCCGTCCTGGGGTCTTCACGCGGTCAGATTGATCGATCGATTTTTCGTTTCCCTCCTGATTCGTCTTTTTATTTTTTTTCCCGAAGCTGCCACATCATCTGCATTGTTTGAGTTCATCGTAGTTCAAGCTTCAGGGCTTACCTTTTAAAGAATTAGACAACAAGACGAAAAAGTCTTTTGTATGATGTTGTTCTTATCCGAAATGTGCTCGAGTTTAATTGTTGCCGCTGTTTGCATAATCTCGCCAGGTGTTGAAGGACGTTCTGCCGTCTGCCGCTACTGAAACCATCCTCGTGACGTTGGTCGCTGCTTGAGACCCTCGTGCCTCACGACGGATGTGAGCAGCACTGAAACCAAAAGTTTTTTTTTTTTTACTGTGCTAACTCTCATGATGGAAGTCAAACATTTTGGAAGTCTTTAAAGCCAAGGTGACAAGACCTTTCTAGTTCTTCAGGTTAGGGATTATTTTGGAAAATAAATGTAGGTTTCTTTTTTAACGAGAGAGAGAGAGAGTGGGAGAGAGAGAGAGGGGGAAGGAAAAGAGAGAGAAAGAGAAAAAAGAGGAGAGTGAAAAGAGAGGAGAGAGAGAAAGGAGAGTCAGGAGAGAGACAGAGAGTGTTGGGGGAAGAGAATGAGGGGGAGGGGCAGAATATTCATATATACTTCAGAGATAATGCAATAAAGGCCACTTTTTGCGTGTACTGTCTGTCTTACTAACATAATTGTTACTCCCTGCTGAAGTAGTCTCTTTTCTTGTTCTCCTCCATTCGCAGTGCTGGCCCCTACCACTAACTACAATCAATCGATAGGTGCTGATTACATGTAAAGTCATGGGTTGGCTCAGGCCAAGGGTTTTATGTACTCTTACCCCCAAAACGACCCCCATAACCCTGACGTGAGGACTGTGAACTGCTGGCGATTGGCTGCTAGTCTGTCACATCCCTGGAGATTGTAATGTAGGCCTAGTTTAAGCATCCGTGGTGCCACAGGTCGACAAACATAATGGCCACATCAAGCGACTGGCGTTGGACCGCAAAGCAACAGACCCACACAGGGAGGTTTACTGCCTACCTCTTTGGGAACGCGCACATTTTCTGAACACGTTCATTTAATGCCCCAAAAGAAGACATGTAAATTTTTCTGAAATGTCGAATTATCCTTGTCTTCGCAAAATATTATTTCCCCTTTGCTGAGTTTTGGCATACAGTGTATCTCGAAAACACGCATGTTTCGTCTGTGCGTCCTTCAGACAGCGACACTCAAAGATAAAAGAACCTCACGGGCAAATCGCTGAATACACGAAACAGGGCAAAGATCTTTCGTGATAGAAGAAGTAAGATAATTATGTCGGTGACTCATGTTATCAACACGCAAGAAAACGACCGGGTAGCATGGACGTTCGTGTTTCTGAATCAAAAGGTAAGTCTAAAATACACAGGATGAATGGACCTCACGATAGTTTTTATGACCAGAAGGCTGGGCACAAATACTCACGCAATCACGTGTTTAAAAATATATCAGTTCACAACAACCTCGAAAAAGAAAAGCTGATTATTAATCTATCATCTATTTTTAACTTTGGGTAAAATTTATCATTTCTATAAAAAAGTATTTATTTCACAAAGAAACCAAGAATAAGAACGGTGGTCGCAGATTTCGAGAAAAAAAATCTCCCGCCCGATAAGAAGGTGAATGGCTTCATTATATCTATGGTCATGAGCAAAAGGTTTCTTCACTCAACAAGGAACGAAGATGTCATGCTTCAATGTTTGGAAAGCTCGTTTTTCCCTATCATCCTTCAGAATTGAAATAAATCTTCCTAAAGACATCGGCATTTATCATCACAGAGTACAGTGGGTGTATATCCTCAACCCACTACAACTTTCAGACTGTCTCGAAACTTTTTCCTGAACTTCGGATATGAAGATGTGTATCTTTCAATTTAGCGGCGTCCCCGGATATCCAAGCACTAGAAAATTTCTACAAAATAAAGTGTTTACTCAAAGTCCAAATCATTTTTCCTAATGTATTTTAATGTGAACAGTAATTGGAAATGAACGTACATTGTGCAACAATTTTTTAGCGCTCTGTCCTCATTTGTTCTTTATTCATTATATTGTGCACCTTGAGGATTTCATGTATTTGTCCTATGTTGTGTTTGTGTCGGATCCCAGTCGTCAACATACGCTTAGTGAGCGAGCTGACGATATAAAATAGGGATTCGCTGTATGCACACGTGGTACACCGGGGGTTAGCTGTGTGAAGACTAGGGTCGTTTAAAAGAAAGGGACGGCAGATTTTTTTTGAAGATCTGCCATGCTCCTTACTTTCGACTCTATCTTTGCTACGTGTTTGGGTACGGTAGGCTCCCTTGGTTGCATACGTCAGCATACGGGTGTGTCTAGCGCTGCCAGTACCTTGTTGGGATTATCGTTTGATGATTTATAGCGCTCTGTCCTCATTTGTTCTTTATTAACAATTTTTTTCTGAAAGCATTTCATCTAAATACATAGGATAGCAGTAGAAACTTCTGGGTCTTCTTCTGTTTCACAGACACAATCGCCTGTACACAAATGGTCACCGCACACACGCACACACCCACACAACAGATAACCTACTGACTTTACACACCCAGGCAACCATGCATGCTCGCGCACGCAGAAACGCTGGCACACACAAACGTACGCACCCCGGGGCATTAACACACTGGCAAGACCCGCACCTGCAAACGAACACAGTCTCTTCTCAGATTTACAGCAGTCTAATCTTCCTTCATCAGGCTGTTCGCTGCCACAGTGGGATTTTTTTGGGGGTGCTAGAAACGGCAAATGAGGACATGGCCCCTCGTAATCAAACTTGTTTCAAGCCGTTTGAAAAAAAACCCTTTCTCTTTCTCTCTCCGACACATAGCCCTCACATAGCCACCCACCCAATCAGCTTCAAGCTTTTTTGTAATATCGAAGTAAAAACAAAAAATCCAGATTAAAAAAATCTGTAGAAAGTTGAACTAAGGCACTGGCACGGTCTCGGAGGGACTTCGCAGTGGAAAAGACAAAGTCAAGTGCGATTTGCCGAGACGTCCAATAAACCTAACGTAATTTGTCAGGGGTCCCCGCGAACGTGGCTGCCGATCTGGCGAGTGGCTACCCGATAAGTGAACCCAGCGCCGATTTTTGTTTTCCAGCGTCAGGTCGGGTTTGGCCTGAGCGCTGCTAATAACCAAATCGTCGTGGAATCCGCTCGGCTGGATTGTCAGACACGAGGAGAAGAAAGCCGCCTTTGATGTTTGCAAGGGATACCTCTGAGCTGCTGCCTCTGCAGTCGGTGTTTGAAAAAAGTGGATTGGAATAGAAGTTTTTTCTTTCTGAACACAAAATTCATCTGAAATGGAGAATAGAGATCATAAATATGTCCTTCCGGTAAACAAGAAAGAGATAATACGAAACCAAGTCAGGATAAAAAAATATATCGACACGAATAAATACAACGGCAGAACAAATAAATTTCAAGCAAAGGCTTATAACTACAAGAAAAATAAGAAAGCAGAGAGGATTTAAAGCTTAGCTTGACATTTCTACTCTTTCTCCCATTTGCTTTTCTTGTCAACATCGAAAAACATTTAGGCCACATTTGAAATATTGATTCAATCACATTTTTAGACACTAGATCAAAAGACTTTGTAAAAAAAAAAAAAGTGTCGCAGATTTGTTCATGCTAATATACCTTATTCCACCCTTGGAAAAAAGTGTCTGAAGTAAACAAAATATGTGTTAATCTTTGAAATGACTTCCTTATAGTTAATTTTGACATTTTTGTGCCTTTTTATCGGTCGGTCGGTCAAGTCAGCCAGTCAGTCAGGGAACCAGGAAACCAGGAAGTCAGTAAGCCAGCGACCCGTCTCTTAACTGCATATCCCCCGCCTATATTGAAACAAAAAAACAGTTAAAAAGTTTAACACGCTGCTGACTGTATCTATACCCACGACGTCGGTACGCGTGGCTGCCCGAGTACGAAAATGCGTGCGGGATAGAAGGGGGTGGGGGTGGGGGTGGGGTGGGGGCTTGAGCTTTTCATTGAGACATTCAGTAAAAGCTTTTTATGTGCTTTTTTATGTAATGCTTCTGAAATAATGTAACAAAATGTGCAGCTTCTGTGATCACCCGCTCTGTACTAAAAGTGTGTTCTTTTCCCGCACTTGATGGCCTGTCTCAGCTACAAGCAACAGAAAAATAGAAACAAGAGCAGGAGCCCGGAACAGGGATCAAGACTGACAGCCTAAAAGATATGAAACTTCGTGGTAATGTCATTTTTTTAAACTTCGAAAGATAGTAGAGGTGTTAAAGCATACCTTTGTTTTCACGTCACGAAGAGTATTGACCCCCCCCCCAAAAAAAAAATGCAATGCACGAATAACTCTGTAGATTGAGAGCTCGAGAGAGAGGGAGAGTGTCGGATCTAGCCCGGTCCTGCTGAGCCAATCCCCCCTTTTTAGACCTCGTTACCAAGAAGAGCTGCATACGTTTCATTCTCTGTGTAGTTTTCTTTAACGCTGTGGTAGTAAGATTTGTTTCTTTTTTTCGCACTTAGGATTTATGCAAAAGAAAGCTTAAACTGGAAAAAAACTCCGCTTTTACGCAGGCTATTTTTTCCGCTATAATGATTATGAATTCTGCTGGATTTCAAAGTGGGCGTTCTTCAAAACTTAATGATAAAAGTAAATTTATCCATCGGGTTAAAAATAGTTAACATTGTGAAATCAATGGACACGTTATTTTTCTCCATTGAAAAGAGACTAAACAAAAAAAGATTCAATACGAATAGGAAACAAGGTAGAGAGAGAGAGAGAAACAAAAGTAAACTGAAAATGGGTTTCAACCAGAAAACGAACATTTACAACAGACAGGAACAGGGTTAGGTCTGACGTAAAGCTCGAAAACTTCGATGTATAGTTCCTTAATGCGCAAAAGCAGACTTTTGAATAGGGGAGGTAATTCGGGATGTACAGTTTGCAAGGATTGCTAAGGTATCGTCAGACATGATTGACGTCAGTGGGGTGTGTGTGTGGGTGTGTCGCTGACAAAACTTTTGTCTAATCAACGGCTCACACCACGACAACAGGTACAGCCCTTCGCCCAGCCACTCAGACAACTAAGCAGCAGCAGCAGCAGCAGCAGCAGCAGCAGCAGCAGCAGCAGCAGCAGCAGCAGCAGCAGCAGCAGCAGCAGCAGCAGCAGCAGCAGCAACAACAACAACAACAACATCAGCAATCCCAGACCATCATGGTCCGATGTCCAATGAGTACGATAGTATCCTTATGGCCACGTTGGGACTACCTGGGTAGCGGAGACTGTGCTAATTCAGCCTTCTACAGATCCCTTCCACTCGAAGGGATCCGACAGCTGGGTCCCAATAAAAAAGGAGCAGCTGGGATGCAGAGTGCTACCGGATGACTGTTGTTTTCCACATCAACAGCAGACGGAGCCACATCGGCAAGCCGTCTGCAGTCTGAGCGGGAGCGACTGTTTCAACCGTCTTCTGGCTACCTGTTGTTTTTGCCTCTCTCATGGCTTCCTGTTCTTCCGCCGCCTACGGCCGTGTAAGTGGAGGTAACCCCGCTCGCCCTAATGACGTTTTTTGACCGGCGTGCCGTCTCCCGCATTCCGCAGCTGCGTGTCTACGTGTCGACGCGGCAGGCGGCGGCAGGCGGCAGCCGGTCGCGACGGGAGTGGCAGCGGAGAAATGTAACCACACTATAGACGGAAAGTGTGTCCAGGTATCCACACCAAACACTTTGCCTGTATGTATGAGGCGACACCCACTCCGTTACACTCGTTCATGCTCACCCATACACTCTTATGTACATGCACGCAAAATTAAGACAGGATATCCTTTGTCGCCAGCAAATTATTATATTTTCAGGAATCATAATCTGCGAAGCTTCCTCGTAAACTCTTTGGAGTTAATGCAGAAATAAACGACGTGATCTTTGTTGCTTTTCGTGTTTCACATAGACTAATAATACAGACACAAATACAATTATTATGAATTCTATCAGAGAAGAAACCACGCAGACAAGCTTTATTTACGAAACTTGTTAATGGCACAGAATTTTAAACCCAAACGGCTCTCAAGACATCACGCAGGTCTTGCTTCTATATGATGTAGACTAAAATAGTAGCTGTCTATTTTTTTGTCTGTTTTAATAAAAGAAACATTTAGAACATCGCTGAACGATACAGTCCGAACAAGCGCAACGAGACCCTACTTAAACCCAGGCAAAGGTTTTCTGAGACCTTTAGACAAGATGGCATCTCTACCTACTGTACTTCCAACCTCGCGGTGTGTTCTGAGGTTAGGTGCAAGACGTTAGAGCCTTATGCCAGCTACACGCGTGTCCACTAAGCCCTTTGAATGACATTGCAAGAGCTAATCCATCCATCGCAATTAAAGATTTTGAGTAATTTTGATAAAGGACATCTCCCCCAACACACCTTTACCCGAAAGTTTAGCGAACATATCTGTAAAGACTATTCCATCCCACTTTGTTCAAATTAAATTGTCTTTGACTTGAAATAGCGGGTCTAGTTTCTGTGGCCTTCTTTGTCGAACTGTGTATGCCGGCATTAGCTCAATACATAAGTCAAACACATTACGATGATAACGACTGGTGGAAAGGTTAGAATTAGCTGCAGACGTGGCTCTGTATGGAAGTCTATGGACAGCTTTATGAGAGTTGCGGGCAGTTCTGTTGATTGCGGATGTTACAGAGAAGCATAGCAGTTTTGCTCGTGACTGCTACGCGGGCTTGCGACATCTCTTCTGGCGCCTATCCCTACTGCAGCTCACTAGACTCCCTTTATCTTTGATGAAACCTCACCCAGCCTTTTGTAGTGTGTTCTGCAACTCGCTCCTGGTGGCCCACGAGACTTTATAGCGCTAGAAGCAGGACGGCTCATCAACGCGCGAGGGGGGTGACATAACGAATGCCCTTTTTAGATTGTTTGCTCTACAGCAACGTTCCTAAAACTTTCCACCATTCCTTTTGTTTTTAATTTGGTATTAACGTTGCAAGGTTTTTATAATTACGGAGCTGATTTTCTGGCAGAGGTGCGACCAGAACAACAGGGAATAGAAACATGCGAGGGCACATACGTGCACTTCATTCACATGCCTTTCCATGGGATGCACTTTTTGTTAAGTCCACCAGACCTGAATTTAGAAACACACTGTCAGCAGCGGCGAGTTTTACCTTGACAAGAAAAGAAAAATGTAAATAAAATCTATCGGGAGATGACCATACCCCCCCCCCAGCCCCAAGCGCTAAAAAATCCACAGCAACTTTTAGACCAAGCTTGGTTGGAATTCATGAAGTCGTTCCTGTTCAAAAGAGAGTAGGATTACTCACAGAGGAGAAGAAAGTTTATCACGCGTAGTTGTGGAAACTGTACATAAAACAAGATAAATGCGAAATGCACGTTTCCGGCTACCGAATTAGCTACGATCAGCCCTCCATCCCTACTGCCAGCTAAAACAGAAAAATGCATTTAGCCGTCTACCACCACCACCGCCGCCGCCGCCCCCCTCCACCACCGCCGCCGCCACCCCCTACCACAACCGCCACCAGCAGCTATATCCCCCATCCTTATAAGGCTGCAAACCTAGCTGTATCTGACTTAAGAACACCCGTGTTAAGTAAACCCTGTCCTCAGCATTTTCCATAATGTCTCCCTGCACTTAAGAAGGATGAAAATAAAGAAAGATTCACTGTTTACTAAACCCGACGAACAGAAGTGAAACCTAGGCGACAAGGGATGTTTTTTTCTTTTTCTGACCAGGCCGTATTTCTGCCATTTCTCCCGCGTTACCTTGACAACACGACTGCAAGGCTCCTGTTTACTTGTTTTCCTTCTACTTTTATTTCTCCCACAGAAAGTGTCTAATTTACACGAAGTGCTGTCAGCTATATTTGGAATTAAAAATGGCTGTCAGTCCAGAGGCTGGCAGGTGCATTCTGCCCCTCCAGATTATATCTTGAAACCTTACCTAGAAGAGAGGTACAGACAAAAGGATGGGCAGATCCAGATACAATTTCAAATATTTGCGATTGAGCTTAAAATCTTCAGTACTGCCTCCCATGACAAAACTGCGTTCAGTTCAGTTCCTTTCCCACCGTCTTCGAAAACAGATGTTATGAATGAATGAATGAATGAATGAATGAATGAATGAATGAATGAATGAATGAATGAATGAATGAATGAATGAATGAATGAATGAATGAATTGCAAAACTAAACATGCGCTAAAGCACACACCCCTTAAAGCAGCTTTCCCTCACGCAAATTCTCTCTTTCTCTCTAACGTACACGCATGCGCGCATGCACACACATACATACAAATACACACATACACACAAATACAAACACACACGTACACACGGGCACACATACACCAATACACACATACACACACATACACAAACGCACGCACGCACATACAAACACAGGCACACATATGCACACACTTTGCACTAAAATATGTAAAGTGACTAAAACGAGTGTCCGTGAGACGCCTCTCGTGATTTACAGATTGTTGATGTTGATGGCTTGGGGAAAATGCGTTTCAGCTTTCAGTGACCAACTGATTACGGGCATATTTATATATTACATTAGAAGTTCTTTTGCCAAAATAGTCTGTTAAACCACACAATTTTTTTTGAAAACATGTTTTGAAACCCTTTCGTTTTGCGAGTACAGGTCCACTGTGTCAGCCTCTGCAGTGCTCGATTAAGGACCAGGTTCGGCAAACCAGAGCGCGCATTCATGCAGGGATTCGAGGAACAATCAGATAGAGGATCGTAAGTTTTGTCGCAGAATAGCTGTACGCACAAAATGTGCATCTCATTTTGTTCGCAAAATCCCAAATCCCATTGCTATTGATATGAAACATTCTGCTCTATATTAATACCCGCTGCTAAAAACAAAAAGATGACCTGAATGGCGCACAATAACTTTTAATGAGAATTCATGCGCTGTTTATCGAACGACTTAATATCTTCAAGGAGAGAAATTATTTTTGAACAAAATGGAATTTCTAGAACTGTGCATGTCCTTCAGGTCAGCGATGCCTATCAAATGGCATCCCCACCCCTCCACCCGTTTGTCTACTGTTCTCTCATATTCTCTCAGTATATTCATGCTAGTATTTTCTTTTTTCAATCTTGTTTCATACTGAGCATTTTTTTATCACTCATAACAGAAATGCAACCCTGTTATTACGTATTACTGTCTGAAAATCCTCCTTTGCAAAATAAAGTTTAAAAATACTCGAATATCCCCAGCAGACAAACTGAAAGGTCTGGCTATTGGTGTATGCCGGAGAACTGAAACCTAGCGCTGTCACGTCTGTCTTCTAAACTCTAAACCGTGCTTAAAATCAGGAAATACTCGATAAATTCCGTATATTTTTGTCCAACAAACATTAGCGCTGTTGTCAACAAATCTTATTGGTGCCAATCCTAAGCTGCCGAGCATTTTTCTGCAATTAAGCCTTATTGTATTGTAGGACTTTGAAGATGGACGCCAAGGAGGTAGCATTTGTAATCTGAAAAACACTGTCTCACTCAATCAAACTCACAAGAACTACCCTTGATAAACAATATCAGTTGTGCTGAATTAAACAGGAGACATTCTACACGTATATCAACATACACACACAAGAACTGGCAACGCGTAAATACACGAAAGATCTCGTGAGCTCAGGATGCAAGAGCTCAAATATACAGTAGGCCTTCACTCTCTGTTTGCCTCACTTGATTTTAAAAACTACTTTTAACACTATAATCGTTAGTCGAAACAGTTTTGCAACAATAGATTTTTTTTCCCGTTGAACTAGGTATGAGGATACAAGACATTGCAATAAAACAGCTATTGCATACACAAGGAATAATTCTATGTTCGCCTTCCCAGAAAATAAATGCTGACTGCCGCACGGACTTTGTGAAAATAATGATGGAGTGAAAGTCTACGGGAAAGGCTGGGCCATCGATCGGAATTTTAATTTGGTCTTGGAGTAGGGTGGGGAGTTGGGGGCGCGAGGTACGAGAGAAGTCGAGGCACCAATCGTCTGGAAATGCCAGTCTTTTGCATCTCGATATGCATTCAGCTCTGGTGCTCGCGCACGGTCAGGCCAAGTCACACGAAAGCATTATTTTTTAAAGAATCAATCCAGTGGTGCGTAATAAGGACATTGTCTAAATTTGGTGAAGAGTTTCTGTATAACAAAGTTCTCCTTTCCAATAGGTTTGGAAAACGTGTATTCCAGCCTAATAACGTCTTTGTATAATTTCGATGACGTTATTCTAACATATTTTCCGAGATTTTTGAAAGAAATAATCGCTTTAGGTTTGCTCGCATGTATTTATCTTTGCTTGCAAATGGCAGGAGAAATCAAAACAAAAACAACTGCTTCCTTTGGATGAAATGGGACCGTTTGCGGTAGTTATAAACCTTACGGCTACATGAGAGGACGTTTGGAGTAGGCTGGGTACTCAGTGCTCGACATACTGAGTAATCTGTAAGGTTTATTGACAACAAAAATAATAGCAAAAAACATAAAAATAGCAACGACAACTATTCCAAGCGAAAATTAATAACAACTTTGTACATTTTACCTTGACTGAATTCCTTTATTGTCAATCTATGTTTTATTCCAAGTGAGAGTCACATGTTTCTTTTCAATAACAATGACTGAAGCAACGCCATACACTAAGCAAAACTCTCCCAAATGTTTATGGAAGGATCTTCGAAGAGCAGTGTCTTGATAGGATCACCACACCACAGTTCGCCGAACGAAGAAGAACGTTCGTCCGGTTTGCCAAGGCCTTAACACAGCTCATCAGAACAGATAACTGGGACATACAAAACAAAACGCAGAGAGAGAGAGAGAGAGAGAGAATTACATGCGTGATGGGTGGCAGCCATCACGGAGACGGTTTTGGCCACCACGCTCACAGCCACAGCGTCGCCGGGGGGGGGGGGGGGGGGGGC
>SMGT01000310.1:231007-265549 GCA_004794575.1 Lanistes nyassanus | reverse complement strand
AAGCGAGTGAAGGGAAGGGAGGAAAAGGAAGGGAATGTAAGGGAAGGGAAAGAAGAGAAAGGGAGGGGAAGGAGGGCAGGGAAGGGAAGGGAAGGCAGGGAAGGGAAGGGAAGGCAGGGAAGGGAAAGCAGAGAAGGAAAGGGAAGGGGAGGGAAGGGAAGGGAAAATATGGCTAGTATCCGTGTGTCCTTATATTCGACATTAATTGCCATTTATCTTAAATTTCTTCGGCTCCTTGAAAGTTCATAGGTTTACGTCCAATCGTCGTTCAGCGCAATTGTGGTGCGCGGAGAAAAGTTAGAAACGACAAACAAAACTGCCAGACAAACTGGGATTTTATATGCTGGTCTACATGTTTTCTTACTGTAAAGAGAAGCAGTATGAAATTCTCTAAGCTAATCTAATCGCGTTTCCATGTAAAGACATGATCGTGTCGCATTCTTCCAAGTGGCTGGATGTTCGATATCCAATTACATGTTCCTCTCGTTTCTGTTTGTTTCCCTTTATTAGATTTGCCACGGGTTTAAACATGTTTGTCAAGTTTACCGGCTAGAATATGGGCAACAGCAGGAAGAAACGACTCCCCGAGCCCCCAAGAAAGGGGTAGGGGGAAGGAAAGGGACACTGGGTCTAGAGAAGACAGAATATCCGAAATAAGATTTGCAAAAGCAATCTGTCATCGTGCAAAAAAGTTTTTTTAAAAATCGTACCTAGATCGGAAAATCTTTTGACGGCAAACGCAAGGGAGTTGCTTACTTCATAAGGAACTGCCTTAGAGAACAATTGCAATCCCTTGAATTTATCGTGATCAGAAGATTGGCCTAGAGGCGATTCGTCGAAAGACGATTCGGCAAGCGACGGACTGGTAGACAGGTAATTAGCCAAAAGTACCATTCCACGACGGATGGGTTTTCTGCGAACGGGCAATGGACTGAAAAGACAGTGTCGTGGCTGCAGCTCTCAAGCGCACGTATTCACGCACGCACACACGCAGATAGGGAGAAATAAAGAGTATGGGGGCGGGGGGGGGGGTGGATATTAAGAAGGGAGCGAAAGGGATGGGATCGGAAGCGACCAATTCAAAAAGTAAGCCATAAAGATTTCTGATCATTTATAACTATTATTCCTACTGTTGGGTTTCGCGTGCTATATTTGGCCGACAGATGATTCCACGCTTTCGGCCCCCTTGAGTACCACCAGCCCGGTGTGACCAAATGGTAGTCCTGTGTTTTGCGTTAGAAAGAATTAAGGTTATATTTGCCCCCTATCTGTCCGCCAACTCCTCATCACTTTACCTGTCAAATGATTTGTGGGCCAGTTTGGGTAAGCGTTCACATCCCCTGTTCACACGTAAACTTTCAATTAAAATACACTGGGTGAATGGGTCTTCCGATCGCTATTACAATGGGAAGTACAGAAGCGAAAGATTGTTCAACCTAAGCCAAGACTCTGTGTATGAAAAAAAAAACCCCTTAACGTACGTACGTAGGTGCGGACCGAGTTAGACAACTGGTAGGTCGCACTGAAAAGCACGTCACTTGACTAAAAGTACTGGCAGCAGAGAAGTAGCCTATATCTAGCGGAGTAAAAAGTGGTGGCAGAGTGTATTAATCTTGGCGTTGTCATCTTAAGGTTTCCTTTTATAAATCATCGTACGAGAGACTGACAGCGGAAACAGGCCAGACGAGGCTTCACTGAAGTTCAGGCAAACTGAGAACTAGGTTTTTGAAACCTTACACTGCCCGTTTTTTCTGGGTTTTTCCTCTGTAGTTGCTCGCGAGACCGTATTTCACCCAGAACTTTAGCGTTTTACCCATCAGACTTAAGGAATCAGGTTTACGTAAGTCATGGTAAAGCAAACCTGAAGTGATTGTACGTGCACCTGAAAGTTTGTGGGTGGGTGGGTAGAAGTGAAACCCAGTGGAGTTGACTGTAAGGTGGAACCAACCAAGTCTGTAAGAATGGGAGAAAAGTGCCAGCAGACTCGAGACACCTATGAACAGGATGGTCAAGAGATAACTGCTTGACAACTCGTCAAACAAAGGAAGTGGTTGAAAGCAAAATGTGCCCGTGCACAATATGATGCAACAAATTTCTATCGCCCTTTCCACCACTTCTACCTCTCTCTTTTTTCAGAGTTATTTACCGGATTAGCAACATGGCACCAACAGGACTCTCCCCCCTCCCTCCTTTTCCGTTAACCCCCTCACCCCTCCCTCGCTCTCTTTTACTTTTTCTCTCACCTCCCTCCTACACTTACCGGCGCTTTTCTTTCTCCCCCGCCCACTCTCCAACCCCACCCTTCTCTACCCTTTCCTATCCACCTTGCGATTGGCTGCTTCTCTTTAACCCCTCTTACTGTCCCTTGGTCATTTTCCTGCTATCTAGCTGCTTCTCTTTAACCCCTCTTACTGTCCCTTGGTCATTTTCCTGCTATCTAGCCCACGCGCCACATCTACCGCAGTTAAGTCTTTTTCTCTTTTTCTTTTGTTTTCGTCGTTTTTGTGTCATCCCGATGAAAGGGTAGTGCGCCAAAACATTTAGATTGTCTTCGTCTTTGTCCTGTTCTAGCTTGGTCCAGTTCCCTTGTTTTGAATTTAATTTAGAGAAGCTGCCAGTAATCGGTCCTGTGCAAAATCCAAAACGCAATACAGTTGCTGATATTCTTCAATCGGGTTTTCCAAGCCAGTTTTTATTGCGGTTGCGTATCCTTTAAATCGAAGAATACGCCGTTCAAACCAAAAGCACTAACAAATATCTCTAAGTATGCTGGTAAACAAGTAATTGTTGCTTAGCGGATAGCTGACCTAGCTGAGTATGAACCCCGCTGGGCTTTTTACTTTTTTGCGGGGGTGGGGGTAGGTGGGGTGGAGGTGGGGTGGGTGATAAAGGTCAACAATATTGACTTCACGACATTAATATGGTCGCGTGTTGTCCTGTGGCGAATCACTGTCGTCTTCTTGTACGCATAGTTCATAAAGAAAACAACTGGACTCTCCAGAACTCTTGATGAAGAACTGAAGTCAGCCGTATATCACAGGAAACAGAACATAACGAGCTTAACATACAGTCATATCTATTTATACGTCTTTCCTCTGTCCACTCGTCCGTCCGTTGCGTCCATCCATCCATCCATCCATCCATCCATCCATCCATCCATCCATCCATCCATCCATCCATCCATCCATCCATCCATCCATCCATCCACATGCATGCATGCATACATACATAAGATATTTTCAGATACGTGTCAGAGTACTCGTCTGAATCTCCTCAGTTTTTAAAAATTATTTTCCGCATTGTCAGAAAAGAAGAAACTTTTCTTGATTTTCGTGCCTGTAGATTACAAAGCTGTGTCTTGTGTCGTTATGTTTCTGCAGTGTTATGCAAGCTCAGCAGAAATGGAGGGCTTAACGTTTTCGCTAGCCCCACTCCCAACAATCACCCCCTCCTCCTTTATGAATACCATGTAGATGCGCAGGAATCTTAACATTTTCATCATGACAATGACGATCTAACACCGTAAAGACTTCCACCCGCTTCCCTAATGTCACTGTCAATGAGTGATTGTACGGCCTAGCATTGTGGCAGTAGAAGAAGGTCAACGAAATGTGGGTTGTCAAATTCAAAAATTTCGACTGTATTTTATTTGTGATGGCGGCGTTGTTGGACATCCTTGTCGACTTCATCTGATGTTACCTTTTAGCTGCTTCCCCACAAAATGGAGTCGATGATAAAATTACTCATCTCAAACTCTCTACTAACAGTTAACACTTTTTGGGGGCAATGAGCTGTGGATTCATTAAAAGTTCCTGGCGTGTCGAAACAACTGTTGTCTACTTAAGTTTCTCAGTGAGAAAGAACCACAGACACACCAAAAAATAGCAAAATGGGAAAGATAAATAAAGAATCCGGTGACAATCCTTAAGTTTTCTAGTTTTGAAACTTACAGAAGAATTTAAACTTTGGGTTATCAGAATATTTAGTCCACGAACCTTACAACACTACTTGTGTAACGCGGAACTGAAGATATAAAGACTAAAAGTTGATTGCAATCAGGCGAACGCCACCTGCTCGACCACAGGAAGACAGGAAAAAGGGTAGACTAACAAGCTAGCAACGTTAGCAACAGTCTCTGGGCGCGTGCGCAGAACGCTGTGGGCATGGCTGTCCACAGCATTTACATCTCCAGTCCTAAGTCTTTTTGGCTTTCTATCCTCCTCTCTCGAATAAAGAACACTATTAGGTTCGTCAGCCGGCAAGCCAGGTCTCTCAACTCGCGTGGACATAACGCGATTACTGATCAAACTGCATTTATCTTGGTGAGAGAGAGAGAGAGAGAGAAAGAGAGAAAGAGAGAAGTGGGGGGAGGAAGTGGGTTTGTTTTTTAGATAATATTTCTGGGGAATGATCAGATGTGTTGTAAACCCAAAACTAAGACGCCGTCAGAACTGGCAGCATGGAAGATAAACCTCCATCTGTAAGTCAGCTTGCAGAGATGGACATAAAGCCAGATTAAGACCCCAGCTATTGGGTGGTGACTACCTGGAAAGAAATACAGGAGAGCATTGAAAGGGGGGTTGCTGCCTGACATGCTTGGGTACCGAAGTACATACAAAACTACTGTTCCTATCACAACGCATAAATTGACATTTTCAGGAACACAAGGCTGTTTGTCCTGTCTGACGGAGCTCTTGATAAGGCAATGCTGAATCCATCCTCTTCTTCGACCGGTGAAAGAAGTTCTGCAGGTTCTTACATTCTGTAATAGTTACAGGTAGGCGGACGAGACTATTTCGCCACACGTAAAAACTCTACTCTTCAGCGAAGAAGGGTAGACTGTAGAGTCCTTTAGTGTACAAAATAAAACTAATTTGTTACTTGTATATGCATCTGAAGCATTCATTCTCAAACTGTAAGAAAAAAACTTCAGATGAGAACAACAATAAGCAGAATACGAGAACTCAGGGATTTTTCAATGATGATGATGATGATGATGATGATGATGATGATGATGATGATGATGATGATGATGATGATGATGATGATGATGATGATGATGATGATGATGATGATGACAGCCTACTACTCACTGCCAAGAGTTCCGTTTCATCTTGATAACAGATAAGTGTGTAGGAAAACGTACCGCAAGAGGCTGGAAGTTTGGGTGGGGTGAATGGTGAGGTGGGGGGGGGGACAAGAATGACAGAAAAGGAAGAAATATAATCACCCTGCAGCCTGCGCTCTTTACAGCGTAACACACAGTGTTGTGTCCAGTGTGCTCGGAATCTGAAAGCGTAACACACAGTGTTGTGTCCAGTGTGCTCGGAATCTGAAAGCGTAACACACAGTGTTGTGTCCAGTGTGCTCGGAATCTGAATGAGTGCTGAGTAGCCAAGCTTATACAGCGGGTGTTGGAGGAAGATTGAAGTAAGCGTGAAGAGCGTCTTAGCGTAATTCCCTCCAGCAGTTTGTGGGGAATGTTTCTCCGGTAAAGGGAGTTAATCAAGCTCTAGAGACTGTACGTCCCTGGGCTGCGAAATCACTTTGGGTGCTCGAAGCTGGAAGGGGGAGCAGAGGGTTGATGTCAGAGAGGGGAGGCATATATATATTATTTTAAAAATACCCTCTCCTGTATATTTATGCGTGTACGTACATTTGGTTACTGTCGCAGTCCAGTAATTGTTAAAAGAACTTGCAATTTGAACCATTTCATATTAATGAAGGCACAAAGGATCGCATTCTGGATAACAGCTCGAAGGTAGGAAAATTGACGCTGGCAAAAGAGACATCCCTGTCTCATCTGAATGACGAAGAAAAGCTGTCAACTAAACAGAGCTACCAAGAGATACTGCTGTAGTGGTGCTAAGAAAATAAGCAGAAGGAACCACGGATAAAAAAAATCAAAGTCAAATCTTACTATACCCCCCCCCCCCCAAGTGAAAAAACAAACAAAACCAAAACCAAAAACATGACAATATTAAACCTGCTTCTAAATATTCCATCTAGCATAATTCCTGTGTTAGGAATTTACTCCCATACCTACTCCTTCACAAATGCGAAAGACAAATTCAGAGAGAGAGAGAGAGAGAGAGGAGGGACAGAAGGAGGGAGGGACTGAAGGGACAGAAGACTGCCTAATCTAAATCTAAGCCTAGGGATTCGCTTACGAAACACCTGCTTCTCAACCTAACAACTTCATCACAGGGCTGACCCTCCTCGCTTCCTTCGTCTCTCCTAGCTTAGGGAAGTAAGATGGCGGGTTTCTGGAAGTCAGACGACTGCTTTACTGCCGGCGAATTTTAAATCAATTCAGCAGCCTCTGCTGTGACTGCAAGGACGGGGACTTTCTGATTAGTGCCGTCTGGACGTCAGCGTCAAGTAGTCCAGCATTTATTTGCCTAATTGTCGCTAATACTGAAACGGCCTCACGGTTCGGCAGGTTTTTTGAGTGACTTTTTCCGAAGGTACTCGTCTTTCCCGGTAAAGACCCAGACAAATTATTAGTAAGTTGTCTGCAGAGTCTGACGCAAAAGTCACACAAAGCTGCCAGCATTCATAGGAGTCACTGACTGTAAATTAATGATTGCGTGTACAGCTCTTGGGACGTGAGGAATAGGCCGAGACTATCGTCTGAAGGTCAAAGCAGACTGAGGAGTCACAGCCAAGGGGTTCGGAAAGGAAGAATTAAGAGATTTGTGCCCCTTGATCCGTAAGGTTTATTTTATTTTATATCAATATATTTGGGATTCGTTTTATTTTTTCCACAGCGACAAGAGAAGAAATATAGTGTTATGAACACAACCTTAAAAACATTACCAAAGCAGTCCACTTCCCATGCTGGAAAATTTTAATTCTGACAGAATATCAAAAAGGACTCAAGGTTTTTCTTTGACAAAAAAAAACCCATTTCGCATTTGTGTCTCAAGAAACAAAAGAACAGAAGAGTCCTCGATAGAGCTCAAGTCTAAAAATAGTTTCCAACAAATGTCAGAATCACTGGGGAAAATTGCTTACGTCACGTTTCTTGAAATGTTCAGGACTTCTTTCAACAAAACAGACTGAATACCACGTTTTTTGTCAAACACAGATATGCTTACTTGTCATCTTCTACGCTACCCCTATTACTTTTTTCTGACCCTTTGCATTAGTTTTCCACAAATCTAAACAAGCTAAAGCCTGCACTGTGGCAGTAGTAGATTGTAAAGGCTAGATGTAAGGGTAGATGGACACAACTACGAAGGGACAATTTTACAAGAAATTCTAAGGATTCTAGGTTCACAGGTAACGCGCGCCGACTGGGTTCGAGATCATGATGGTGCTTCAAAGTCCCGACAACTGTAGCACACCTTGAGGGTCGTTCAAGTAGCACGCGCACACAACCTTTGAAGTCCGCGGCTGAGTTTCCTACTTTGTGATCACACAGCACGTGAAGGCGATTTACGACTGGAGATTGGTTAATAAATTGGAAAGAGGCTGGAGAAGGCCAGCCTTATGTTTAGTCTCCTGCTATGAAAGAGAAAGGCAACCCTTAATCTGTACCTATTTTTAATTTCTGACGTACGTCGTCACATCAAACTGGCGTGCGAGCTTTGAAGAACGTCGAGAACTTAGATAGTCCACACTGTCCGCAGCCAGTGAGCGCAAGCCTCGTGTTTTCATTACCTGTTATTTGTTATTGGCAGCTCAGCTGTCTTCTGTGTTCGCTCCATCTCGATCCCTCTTCTCATCTCTAATTTTCTCAGTTCGTTTCCCCCTTTTAATTTACTTTTATGAGTTTCAAGACAGCTGTTTTCTTATCACCGTTACTTTCTGTTTTACAAGACGAACCAGCGAGAGGGTGTTACACTAATGTGTAGACTGTACTTATGAACGTCTCTGGGGTGGTTTGCACCAGGGTTCTTATGTTCATATATTAAAGGTGTATGTAATATACACAGATCGAACAGGGCATACGATCATTCTTGTGACGGGAGGATCAGCTACGAACCCTCTTGCAAGTCATCCCAAGGCTGAGTGCACTGGGGTGCGTAGCTGAATTTCCGATCATAAGAATTGTCGTAAAGCTCGCTCGTCCTGCGTATTTTTCGTGCACCCATGTATAAGACACAGACCTGGAACTAGTATGTAGCTGCACCAACAGAGCACGTGCTGTTGAAAAAGTAATCCGTCTAATCAAAACTGTTTCGTACAAAGTCCTACACCTCCACCAAAGTCAGTATACACTGTACACAAGAGTCAGTTCATCGATGGCTTAATAAACTCTCCTGATTGAAGAAGATATGTGTCGGCTGTAAATCAGGGGTACATTTCGCATGGGCGTCATGCAAAAGTTAACATGAGTAGATAAAAAAAGAAAAGAAAAAGAAAAGCAGAGTTTCTTTCACTGAGTTTTCTGCAGGAAAATTCCACTTTGACAGATAACTATAAGTGAATAACAGGTCGATACCATGCGATGTTTTCCAACCTACTTATATCTGCATTGCGATATCCCTTCCCGTAAATCTCCACATTGAACTGAGAGAAATGCTTATCTCCGCATCGTTCCTGATGCTATCAAGGTGGCCTGAAATGCTGCGGTCTAGGATTCAGACCAAAGCACGGGCAGACCCTTCAAGGAAAAGGATTCCTAGAACATTAGACCATGCAAGGCCTTGATGCAGATCATGGGGGTCATTTAACAGAACGAAATGCATGCTTATCTAATTACGATCATTATACGTCGCACTGGCCAAAATATGTGTTTACACGAAGAAAGGAAAGCCCTGTATCTTGTGGAAATGACTGGCGTTCAGCCTTTTGCCCAAAATATAATTCTTTTTTCCTCTTTGGATACACGGATATCCTCAGACAGCATCAGCAACATGGCTTTTAACATGGAGAAACGGCTGGCAGGCAGCAGAGGGTAACCCCTGTACTTCGTTACTAAATCTTTAAGTATTATATTGATTGCGTTTCTTAGTATTTTCGCAATCTTGATCCACTGAGGGCAGCCATCTAGTGGTTGGAGTGTTTCGTTCTTGACATTTTGATGAACTGACAAAAGGGAAAACTTTTTCATTTGTCATTTTTTTTAATTTTCATACTCCGAACATCCAAGAAACAAAGACAGAAATCTTACACATCAGACCATTCTTTAAAGATTTCACAAACAGGTAAGCGGAATTTTAGGTTATTGAAAAAAAGACAGAAAACCCGCTAAGCTCTGTCCATCAAAAGCATTTCTTGGAGGATCAAGAAAAGACATCCAATCGATGACTGTTGTGCGGCAAAGTTGCACAAGACGCGATCCAAACCACACAATGAGGCGAAGGTTTTCAAACACCACCATCAAGAGAACATTACAAAATCGAAACACGCACGCACGCACGCACGCTCGCACGCACTCACGCACATTGTTTCTGTCTTGTTCTCATATAAACACAGTGTCACACACATAAATGTGACTGTGCTCGCGAGCGTGCTCACGCACGCACAGACATACAACGACACTAAATCGTGGAATCTAATGTAATTCCCGTGCACGAAAATTCCATTTAGAGCTGCATTTAACTGATCCAGAGAAATGCTTCTAAATGTTCTGCAAAATCGACAAGCAAAACCACACGGATTCGTATAGAAGAGGAGGAGTTTAAGGAAATCCCCACAGATATGCCTGCGCATATTTAAATAGTTATATATCCATGCATCATATATGTGACTAGTTTATCAATATATGTATAACTGAATCATTATTTTACATAAATATACATTAGATTATAAAGAATGAGCGCGTGTGTGTGTGTCTAAACATTACGACTGGAATAATCTAATACAGTAAAAAAAACATTACGACTGGAATAATCTAATACAATAAAACCTCCAATATACGACTTTGAAAATCAAGTCTTATAACGGAGGGTCTTATAAGGGAGGACTAGTTGCACTGAACCGTTAGTACATGTAGGTACATCCAGTGTGACGTATGGGGTGAAAAATAAACACATCTGCATGTATGTTATCATGACAGTCAACTGCAGTGTGTTCTTTGAAGTTTTTTTCCTATTACCACTGAACTACACGTTAAAATAGTTTTTTTGCATCTAAGTTACTGAGATCACACGTTAGTGTGACGCAACTCTCTGCCTGTTACCGTTACCCACCCCTCGCAACTCGCACAGTTTACATTGGGTTAAACATTTCAGGGACTGACTGGTGAATCGGCCGCAACAGACGCTTAAACACAGAATATGAAATAAGACTTCCAGGAATGAATCACAAAAAAATCTGTGATCTAATCTATTTGTCCTTCTGTAAATGTCGAAACGACACGCAACTCGTATATTGTACAAAACCGTCACTTCCTTCAGTCCGTTAGGGGTAAAGTAGTAAATAGATGTCGGACGCAAATATTTATTGCCGACTTTTCTTTGTGGCTTCTTTGTTTGAAATCTCTTTTCTAGATGGAAAACAGTTCTTTTGGGCTTCTCATAGGATTTGGGGTCGACATTTAGCGTTTCTCAGTGAAGATCTTCGCAAAAGGAAGTCTGCTAACCTTTTTCCGCTAAACCAGAAGAAGTCGTATACTAAGCAAAACCGACCACTTTCTTCTGTCGTTGGTCGGGTTAAGGAGGGAGTCGTAAATGGCAGATCGTTTATATAGTAAATGGTCTCCGTCAGAAAGATCGGGTCGTATTCTGGAGGAGGTCGTATATTAGGAGGTCTTATAAGGGAGGTTTTACTGTAGTTACATCAATTTGAAGGCAAAATGAAATTATGTTGACGAGTTGCCATTTGTCTCAATTATATTTTGTTTTCACTTTATCCAACTATACTCCCAACCCCAACATTCCCATGTTGTAATTTTATTCATCTCCTGTCGATAAAAGCAACAATCCTAACTTTAAATGTCCATCCCAACTTTTAAAAAATGCACAAGCACGCCTTTAAGTCCTATAACGAACCAGTAACATCTTGGAGATTGAAGAAAAAATCTTCGATCCCTAACACGAATGCCTTTCATTATCCTTACGCGAACGACCTTGCTAAAGTTAGTGGAGTTCTGTTAGCCCAAGGGTTCAGAAAATTCACCCGTCAATTAGGGTCCGATGTCGTCACAGATTGCACCGTTCGAAAACGAAAGGCAAAAAGTTATTAAGACCCTATTGCTCCTTGTGCACCCCTACTTTTATTTTCAGAACAAGTGCATTTAGCGAAAAAAAAAATTGCAAAAAATATTTTAGTACGTAGGCAGTAAGCTTCCGTGTTTATTGTCATCTCTGTGGTGGCTACAAATCCCTCCCTCCTTAGACCGTTGTTAACGGTATAATAAGGAATCCTCTTAGTGACCCTGCTTGGGCAAGTTCCATTTTACTCCTGGGCTTAGAAGTAAGATGTTATAAATAACCCACCTAGAAGCCAAAAGTCTGCAGTGCTCATGCGTACCCCGGACAGAAATCTTTGAGTGTTCATAAAAATGGCCAGAGTTAAGCGACAGGAGCCGAGGTGTCCGTGTTGATACAATCGATGCCACTATCAAGTCATCACAGTTTTTACCCTCTGATCGATGAAAAAACAATTATCACAAGAAATGAGCGTGCTCGTTAAAAAGGAGAAGAAATAAAAGGGAAATGGCGGCTGGATGGGTCTAATCGAGCCAACAAGACAGGTCCATGTTGGTTCACATCAATCAGCAAGCAGCTCCGAGAGAGGAACGAGGGAGAAAGCCAGAGAGAAGAGAGATAGAGAGATGGGAGAGATAGAGAGATGGGAGAGAGATTTGATACCGTCTACGTCCAAGGATTCACGGGGAAAGGCTAATTACTTCTCCCGTAAGCATCTACCCGATGCGCACAGTAGGCAAGGTTGATGACTGGATAAGCAAGCAAAGTTCTCTTTGAGAACTTAAATTATATACAGTCAGCCCCAACTGATAAAGTTTTAATTAAAACAGTGCATTTTCTCACTAATCCTGATCTAATCTAAATAGACCTGCAACGTGGAGATGAGGAACTTGCAAGGGTTGAAGAAAAAGAAAGCACATATTTACGTAATTACGGTAAACCCAAAATTTCAGACGTATTAGACAAGGAAATAACGTATGCAGTGTGTTAGATCGTGAGCGCTGTTCACTGTACCAGAAAACCAAGCTCTGATATGTAGTGTATACAGCATTTGCAAAAAGTTTAGGACGTGCTCTCGCTGTGCAGAAAGTAACCTTCTTTCCAAACTTTTCTAAACCCACCCTCTCTCCTTTCTGAGAATTATTTGCTGTAAGATTTTGCTGCCACTGCAGTAATGCCGCGAGACATCTATCCTGACCTGCATGCAGATTACAGTACGTCCTGAGAGGAAGCTGTGATAATTTCTCAAGCCAAAAAAAAAAAAGTAGATGTTTCTTTATCCTTCTTCATGTCGTTAAAGGTGTAGGACTCCAGATTTTGTTTCACTGCTATAGAGTTTTCTGTTCTTTTTGCTTCGGGTCTTATGTAAGTCTGTTTCGCATTAACGCGCATTCCGGGGCAGCCAGACAGTGCAATCTCTTTTAACTCCACAACATCAGGCAGGATCGCTTTACCCTCGCTGTTTTCTTTGTGTGTGTCTGTAGATTTTATTCCTGCTTTATTAACATAGGTCTTTGCGTCATCTCTCCACCAGAAGAAAACAAATGAAAAACAAAAACACAGAAGAGTTGCTAGAGGTTACCACATCCTTCTTTTGAAATCTTCTGAAGCAATAGTTTTAGTTCTCTCTCTCTCTCTTACACACATACGAGCGCGCACGTGCACGCTCACAAACGTGCTATAAATACAGATCCCTCCTTCGTATGAATATGCTAGTGTATGCCTTGATAAAGATTCCTTGGTGCTAGTAAACTTTTGGTGAGTGCAGGAGCCCTCAGGTTTCTGACGTCTTTACTTTCTGTCTGCAGAGGACGAGCCTGGCCAGCATGCCTTGTAGTAACCCACTGATAGCAGCACAGCGCAAGCTGAGGGGCTCCGATGGTTAACACACAGCAGAAAAATACTGACAGTAGTTTTTTTGACTGTGTGCTCCCGCACCAAATCCTTGGCGCCTCAGCTCCAGCGAGCGACTTGACATATGCAATACAATGATCGCGGAGATGATCAGGTAGGTAAGTAGGTAGGTAGGTAGGTAGGTAGGTAGGTAGGTAGGTAGGTAGGTGGTAGGTAGGTAGGTAGGTAGGTAGGTAGGTAGGTAGGTAGGTAGGTAGGTAGGTAGGTAGGTAGGTAGGTAGGTAGGTAGGTAGGTAGGTAGGTTTGAACAGACAGTACTTCCACTCCTTGTCGATTTCGCACTAGAGGACGTGGGAGGGAGGATGGAGTCCTATTACTAAGCCATGCACGGAAAGAAACGTCGGATGATGGCCAGTGCGGAGAGGCAGTCTACTGTTGTGGGGAAGGAATGAAGTCTGTACGATGTTTAATCCTTGGCCACTTCTGGATTCGAACCAGCAACCTTCCACACGCTAGTCCGCAGCTCTGTTGGACTTGTCCTGCCCCCGATAGGGATGCTCTATACATGCTGGACAGTTTTCAAGATTGAGAATTATGTTCTTGAACGTAACGCTTCATGCATTTCGTCCTCATCCTTAGTTACATTCTTAGTTTTAGCAGGATCGGGCCTAAATTTTGTATTTATTCTTACGTAGTTATGAGCATGAAAACTGGAAACTCAAAATCATTGGGTTTTCGCAGCCTTGGTGACATCCCTTAAATACAAGATGTGCAACAGGATGTTCGCTACTGAGCGCTGCTTTATGGTTGCTTGATGATGATGATGATGATGATGATGATGATGATGATGATGATGATGATGATGAAGACGATGATGATGATGACGACGACGACGACAGCAGCAGCAGCAGCAGCAACAACAACAACAACAACAAATTCGAAATTTAAGTACATGAAAACACAGCAGCCCCCATTTCATTCCATAGTCTGCCACAAAAGTCTCCCTACATAGGTAGGAAGAGGTGTTAGAGCTACATCTGTCAAAATTCTTGACCTGTAGGGAAAAGACCAAAAGGCGCCTGCTTTTGTAACGATCGATGAAGGATTGATTGTTTCATTTTCATAATTTCAGTATCAGAGCCATCCCCGCACTATAGCCTTCACACCTGATGATCAGAGTCAAGCGACAGATTCTGCAACCTGTGTTTACATCTTTTCAGATTTTTTCCTCTAATCCGTGTGAGTTTTTTTTTATTTGTTTGATTATTATCCGTAACAGTCATAAATTAGATTGGTTCATCAACTGTCCTAGTTTCGTCATGATAAAAATCCGCTCGTGCCTTCTCGGTTCCCCTAGTGTCAAGGTCTATTTTTCTGCCATAATTTTCTACTATAAATCTTTATTGCATATACACTGTAATGAAACTACACAGTAGCATGGCTGTCATAAAAAAAACCTTTACACTTTAAATATTGTTAATACTCATTACATGTAAAAAAGTGTTAAAGCAGGTGCAAACTATCTGGTGCGTGTGTAAATGGTATGTCAGATTCGTGGTACATGTGTTCAAGTATTCTTATCATGTCTCTGCTTGACTTAACACTTGCTGATGACGCACATTTGGAACATTATCAGAACACCCTTTATACATTTTCCTGCCGTTTGAACACTTTTGAGAACACAGACCAGAACATGTTTTATACTAGTTTAGCAGCAACACACCTAAAGCGTTGTAGATCAATGTAAAATTGCGTTCTGTTTCGGTAACAAAAGAAGTGTTCTAGCTTGAATCTTGTTTACAGTGTACATTCTTCTAGATCTTTTTGTATTTCTTAAACATATTCTTGACATGATCACTAGGCACGCTCTACACCAGAGGTCTCTGATGCCGTGTACAGTGAGGGGATGAACGATTCTGCCCGCTGAGCTTTTTTCAATAACACCCATTGAGTCCCATTCAGGTTAGTCTTTACTGCATTCTCATACGATACCGAATCCCCATTTTAGTTTCTACTTGTTGCTAATAATACGTTACCAATCAGTATTTTCAACGGCATTTATTATATCTATGCTTTACATTTGCTAAAATATTGTAATACTTTACATAAAGATTTTAACAAACTACTTGTTTACAGTTAGTCGCGCTAACATGATACAGATGTCGGTTGGATGTTCATACATAAAATGTAAAAATGTAAAAATATAAACTGCAATTAGTACATAAACTTTCCCTTTAATATAGCCAACACTGTTCAAGCTAAATGATCAAAGAACACCACTGGCTGGAAAACCTTTTATTAATCATATCCTGAGTTTTTTCAAAGCTCTAAGCATTTCAAAATGTCAGAGAAGTTTTTCACAGGTCTGTTGGCCATGGCAACACGTCTGAGTCGAAAGCTTCAAGATGAAACTTTCGACGTTGGATCGCGCTGTTACAGTGTGCAGTCGCTGTTCCACCCGCTATAGATCCGGATATGCGTTGCCAGTCTTCTGTTTGTGTCTTTTCAAACCATATCGCGTACACACATCGATTTGGAACTATGAGGTCGGTTGAGTATATCCAGCTGGAGATGAAAATTCTAAGAGCATCTTCCTATTAACTCCCTTCCCGGCCCCGGCCAACTATATCTCAGGCAAGGAAGCAGTTTTGAGTGGTTGGAACGTTTTCTGAATACTACAGCAGCTTCCAGAGACGTTGTATATTGGTAATCTGGTTCTAGCGCTTGGCGTATTATATACAAGTCGGGGCGTGAGGTAGGTACATGAGTAGACCACAGTAAGCGCCCCTCATTTATCGTGCAGAGCTCACTTGCAGAAATTTATTTTTACATCAGTGACAGCTAAAAACTACAGAAATAAGTCTTTACGCTAGTGACAGGTAATAGCTACCAGAAATAAACTTTTACATAAACGACAGCCCAAATCAACCAGAAATAAACCTTAAAATCAGTAACAGGTAATAGCCACCAGAAATAAACCTTAAAATCAGTAACAGGTAATAGCCACTAGAAATAAACCTTAAAATCAGTAACAGATAATAGCCACCAGAAATAGACTTCTGCATCAGCGAGAGGAAATAGCCACGGGAAGTAACCCTTTGCATCAGTAACAGCTAATATCCGCAAGAAATAAACCTGTATATCAGTGATTTTAATGGACACCAGAAATAAACTCATAACATCAGTGACAGCTTATAACCGCAAGAAATAAATTGTTTATCAGCAACAGCTGAGAGCTAGCAGAAGTAACTGAACAATATCTAAAAGCGCTTTTCTGATTATTTTTCACCGCCATGTAGAGTCTGCTGTAAGGTTTTCTCCCACAGGCACTCCAAGACACCTTTACTGATAACAATGTTTTTGATTTGACGAAAGTGGAGAGTCGATTATTTCTGACCTTTATACTAGACAGGTCCTCAAAGATGAAGTTTAGAAAGAAGGCAGTTTAAAAAATCCCCAGTCAAATAAAGATGCTTAGTACGTTAGTACGTTTTTAACGCATAGTTACGATGAATGGTAAAAAGCAATGCTCGTCCTCGGCGTGAAAAGGCACCTGTGTCTTGCGTTAATGAAGGACAAAACTGAAACAAATATAGCTACATTTATCAAACGTCTAGATCATAATGTGTTCAAGTGATATGCAGCAGTGCCGCAAAATGTGCGTTTAAAAGCGAGCTAAAGGCACGAGCTTCAGTCACCACTGGACCACGACCTAAAGTTCTTTTCCTTAACTTACGTAAACGCCCTTTTTCAGGAAGTGCAGCATGAATGTTTTAAATGCTACAAGAGGAAAGTCACCGAATCGGAAACGCCGTTTGAAATGCAAAGAATGGCCTCGCTGATAAGCTAGTCAAACAGTGCCGACCCTTTCTCATACAGCCGCACTGTTGCCGTGGTAACGAGGACAGCTGGTAATAACCTGCCGGGCATTCCCCGCTAACCTCTAATCGAACTGTTTCAATAAACAGGTTTCGTCGTTGGCGTACCAGTTGCTTCCCCCCCCCCCCTAATGTATCGGCTAAGCACTTGGTGTGACAGAGTAGGAATTAGCAGGGGTGTGTGTGGGAGCTATGGAGCTGGCTGGCGAGGTCGGCAAACAACCCTAGAAATAAGGCTTGGAGAGAATAGACAAATAACCAAATGACCGTAATACAGATTATAAATGTTCCGATAAGAGAGACAATTTGTCATGAGCATAGATATGACAGCAATTGGTGTATGTAGACAAGAACATGCGGATCTACGCCCTAAGGTATATTTTAAGGTTTGCGTAAAGAGAAGAACCCAAAATAAAATCTCTGGCTTAAATAAACGCTGTACGATAGATAATTTTTTTTGTCAGGAGCTTTCAAGATGTTATGAAGGACAGATTAACATAGCAAGCTTCAATACAGAAAGACTATAAAAGATGTGCAGAGGACTGCAATATTTTAAAGTTTTTGAGAGATTAGACCGTTTGAAAGGAATTTAGTAAACGTTTCAGCTTCACGGCAATTTTTTTAAATTAAAAAGCTCATCTAGAAATAGCAAGTCATCAGGCGATGTTAACAGAAGTGCTCGGCACTTCGGTAGGTATTTTGACTCTGTGTTCTTACGAAAACTCATTTTCTCAACTTCGTAATAGTAAAGCTTGGGAGAAAAGATGGAATATTTCAACCGACGACCATAACTCTTTACCTTTCTCGACATTAGCTGAGTGACATCGTCGTTAATGTCTATTTGCATATTATGCTCTTTCCTCATCTTAGCATACTTGTATTCATTGCCTGTGAAATTTTCGTCCTTCATGCTATCATAGGCCCAATAATTGAAGTACAGTAGAAGCGTTGCTGAAATTCACTCACAGTAAAATACTCAAAATGTACCCAACATTGACATCTAGAGTTTACTGCATAACGGACTCGCAAAATTCTTCCTCTCTACACGTTTCGTTTTGAGGGTCTCGCATTCGCCAGGCCAGCTTCACTGGAACTCAGTGTTTGTTTGTCTTTGACGTGGAAGGCTTACCGGTTCTCAGTTCGACAGCTACCCTCATTTAGCAGGCTCCGTAAGCGGGCAGTAAAAATTTCGCTCTTCTGACGAATTTATTTCCCACAGACCAGGCGCGTGGAACGTAATGGTTCTGTACTGGGGCCACCTCCCCTGTGCTGCCCAACGATTCACCACTTGAGGTGCAGACTTGATTGGCTGCAGATGGTGCGCCTCGCGCCTCTCGACAGAAACGAGGCTTTGACGTAATCGGCTGTCAACAGGGAGTATCCACAACCTGTGCTTTAATGATCACCATCGGGGAGATTTTAAAAAATTGGCAGGATGTGGTAATAAAATCGAAAACAGCACTTAAAACACGCGCACGTACATGAACCCACGGACCCTCACGCATGCACCATGCACAGACAATACGAAGGCAAGCGCAAGAGCATTCTCTAAACGTACACATAAACTTATACATATACACATGCTCAAACACATGTCTACATGCGCGCACACACACGTACGCACATTCAAAACAAATTGACATACAAACGCACAAAATATATACACAATTTCCAATGTATATAGACACAAATAGAAACATTGTTGTGTTTTAGCTAATCCGCGTCAAGATTAATTTACTGCAAATGTACTTAGCCGATTGGCCTGATGTCAGTATAACGTGACTGGGTGGGACTGAACCCTGTGTTGCTGCGTGTCCCAGTGTGGCAACACATACACTTGTCTGAGACGCTTCTTTTCATATCGATAGCCGTCAACCTGTTATCGATAGAAAACAGAATCTGTCGATGAGGGGTGTGTCTCGCTTTCTTGAATAGTCAAGTGCGACTTTCTGGTAAAGAAGCGCTGACTTCTCAAAATTGCAAAAGGATATAAAAATGAAAGAAATTTCTGTAGCTAAGTGTAGCTAAACATGCTTGACAAATAAGCTGATACGCTGATAAGTTTACACCTTTACGGAATTTTACAGTATATAAATATCACTTGCACAAAATCGTTTTATTCTAGTGTGGTAAGCACTTTTAAAGAGAATGCAACATATCTGATTTTTCTGACGCGTGACAGATTAAAAGTAAAATAGAAATATTTCGCTGTTCAGACGCACTGCCCTCAGATGTGATCAACAACGCTCAGCCCCCCACACCGCCCCCTCCTCCGAAGAAGGGAGATCACTTCGATCACCAGCCAACTCGGCGGTTCCACTCAAGAAACCGAGAGGAAAAAAAACCAACAACCCCGGACAACAGATCAGCTCCATCCATAATGGTGGCCTTGCACAGTTATATATTTTGACCCTTGAACTCTTACCCTAATGATGGTGGTCGTTGTCGGGTAGGACGCCAAGAGAAGAATGTTCGGCAGGAGAGCAGACCGTTTCCAGACAGAGTCAGTCGAAAAATGTCTGCACACCTTTTGAAGCCGCTCATTTATTTCGCGTGAATGCGGATTCTAAGCAAAACCATTGGTACTAGCAATTTTGTGAAAGATTTACCAAAAAGAGAAAAAGTTCTCAAACAGCCAGAAAAAAGGAACTCCCTTCAGCAACAGAAACAAACAACAAGAAAACCCCAGACAAAATAAAACGAAAAAATCCAGAGCAAGACAATGCAGAGAAACATCTATTCCATTTCGAGTTAAACCCAAGGAGTAAGGGTGGAAAGGTGTGCGCGAGACTGTGTGAAGGCTTTTATCATGTTTGTCCGCTGCCTGACAGCGAAGCTATTGTCTTGGCCAGGCGATCCCTCCAACTATACTTAGGGTGGAGGGGCGCTCGGTGCTGAGGGCGGGTGCTTCGTTTTCTCCTCCATCCCTTCTTCCCGTCTGCCTGAGATCTTTGTCTCTTTCTTCCCCCCCCCCCACCCCGCCCAGCTCATTCATCTTTCTGTTTTTCTTTCTGTTGTTGTTTGTTTATTTGTTTTCTTTCTTCTTTCTTTGTTTCTTTCTTTCTCTCCTCATTTGTCTTTCTTCGTATCGCTGGAAATGCATATTCCAGTACCTTTTCCTGAGTCTGGTCGACTGCTTCTGTCGGTACGCCCGTCTCTTCATGTCTCGCTCGCTGACTGGAGGAATGGCGGGCATGCATAGTTGAGTGGAAAGAAGGTCTTGCCAAAGACTTTGTGACGTCTTGTGGGTAGCTGCTCTGCCTTGCGTACATCGAAAAAGAAAGGGTTAGAGCGGAGTGATCTAGCCTCTTTGAAGCGAAAGAACAGTCGGGGCTTAAACACACTAATAACACTCCACGTTCTGGAAAGAGGAACTTCACGCGGCATTTACGCAAGATACAGGCGGTTTTCTCTTTGCGTAAACATTTTCGCGCAGTGAAACGCGAGTTAACGTCACTCGCTTCTCAAGTTTAACATAGGGTTCTGATACCGGGACGTTCTTTTACGCAGTTATACTAGCGTCTATACGCCTCCCCAAGAAATGGCGCCACATGATAGAGTTTAGATGGCATGCCCACCGCTTAGCCCCACACCTTTGATCTCCTACTGGTGCCAAAGTTAACTTTCTGGAGCAGGCAATTTCTCTGGGTACCAAAGACTTGCAAAATGATTCGCTTTTACAAGCACAGCTGCGCTGAGTACAAGCTTTTCGCACTAAAACCTCACCCGCCAATCAGAGACTCTCCATCTAACTTGTTTTTTTTAGGGAAAGCAGAGTGAATACTTGGAAGAATTGTCTCGCCTGTCAGTAGGAGAGTGACCTGTGGGGGTCAAGCACATCGGCTCATCACACACAGGTCAGACGACTTAAACCGTTCGATCAACGATATCTGCCCACCGTCGCGGGTCCAACTGGCCGGGGCGACATTTCATATGAGGAAGACATTAGGGAGGAGGCTAGCCAAGGTAGGCTGTGATCTCAGCGACCATACATTCGACTGTATGAGAGGCGTCGCATTGACCTCACCACCCTCGCGTCTGATTCTGCGCGGAAACCTGCAATAAGCCTCGCATATCTTGTGTAAAAGCAAGAACGCACACAAGCACACAGACATAATCAGCGCCAACGCAAAAGTATTACGATCTCTACTGTCAGTACAGCTAAAAAAAGAAGCTAACAATACTGTTCTGCGAGATACAGGGTATCATACAGGCGAACATATCTAAATTCTTTAATGCGAAATCGCTGCATTCAGATGCGATAAGTTTTAAACACGTTCTTGTGTTTTCTATTCAGTGCCTACACACGGCACATGCAGCTTACCTCATGTTTTAAAAAAAGGAAAAGAAGTTTGGATTTCGCTACAGATCGAAGACTTGTCAGTGGCTGTGCCTCTAAACAGAACGCCATTTCCTTTATTCCCAGCAAAGCCACTGTTTGTTACATTTTCTTCCAACCTTTTAAAAAACAGGCAGTTTTCAAGAAGTCTAGACGCTACAGTACGTTTTATCTGATGTAGAATATATGCACTCCTGGCTACTGCAGGGTTATTGCAGATTTTGCTGAAACACACCCAAAAACCTAACTTCTTCAGGTAAACAGATCTTTTCCCGATCACTCTTCGTTGCTGTCTTGAAGGCAGATTCTTCTTTGCGCTTGTTTCCTTGGTAACAAAGGGATGGCTGCGTTAAGGTGTCGTTGTCCTTCCGCTGTTAGGGCGCTCGCAGACACACTAATAGTGTTAGCCGATACTGAGGCGAGCTTTAGAATTCTTGCTTGTCTTTCTACTTCTTTCCACCTCTCTTGAGTACTCTTACACCCTCTTTTATTTGCACCCTCCACCCAAGACCAACATTTCCCAGTTTGTCGTACCATCAGTCTTCTATGCAATGTCTGGCTTTTTTTAAAGTCTCCATTATCTTTTTTACTGCCTTTCATGAGGGTTTTCCTTGGAAAGAGCGGACTGGGAGTTTGAATAGAAAAGCTCTTTAATCCTTTTTTTAATTGATCACTGGAAAAGCTTTCATTGCACGTTTGTTGATCGTGATATTTATATCATTATATATGGTACATACTTCTACAATATAATTATATACAGATATTGTACTTGTTTTTACACTGATCACTAGGTTCGTGTCTAGGGGAATCAGTACAGACTGTCCTGAATTCTTCCTAACTCAGGAAGTTAACTGTAAAAACATGTCTGAAAAGACCCAGAATTTCATTGGAAGCTTTTAAGTTCTGTTAAGAAGTAACTGCGTTTGTTAGTAATGTACAAAACACTCCCGCATTGCACTCAAACTGCGAGAATGGAGTCTGCAATTCAGCTACCTGCAACACAGATGACGGTGTTGATGGTCAAATCACTATTTGATAGAATTAATAGCACGCACGTGCACCGAACGCATGCGGAAAAAAAACACACACAAATGCATTCACACCCGCACGCGTACACACACACACACACATGGGGAAAAGGGAGGATAGATTAGATAAAAGCTTAAGTGCCAACCAGGCAAAATATTCTGGACACAATTTTACAGGAGAAACCTCCAATTCCTCATCTTTTTGGTATTCATTAACGCAAGAAAGTTTCGATAATTGAAGGTTTAAGTTTCTGATATTCCTAGCAGGCGATTACTCCTACCATTACCACACACTTTCGTGACATTTAAGTTGTTTGTCTTGGTGTTCATTTCTCATCCACTCCCACCTGAAATGAGAATGGAAGTCCGACAACAGAAAATGACAGCGATTAAAAGGCTTCTATTCTGCATCTAACTGCTAAAGTGTCTTATTTATCGTGTCACAGTGGCTTAAGATATTTCAGCAGACCTCAGTGTTCTCCCATCGAACGTGTGACAGTGACGGTTTCTTAGCATAGAAAGGTCAGTATCCAAGGAAACAAGGCGCTCAACAAGAAAACAAGGAGAACTCGAGGAAAGGGAGATGGGAGGTAGAAAGAAAGGAAAGGAAAGAGAAAGAAAGAAAATAGTAAAGAAGAATAAAGAAAGATATAAATGTAAATGAGAAAAAAGAAAAAAGGGAAGAAAAAGAAAGAAAGAAGGAAAGAAAACGAAAGAAAGAAAGAAAGAAAAAAGACAACGAAAGAAGGAAAGAATAAAAGGAAGAAAATGAAAGAAATTGAAGGAACGAAGAAAGAAAGATAGAAAGAAAGGAAAAAAGAAAAAGAAATGATAATAGGACAATGGGTATAATTAATTATTTTAGAGATGATGCTAGGGCCGCTGAGACTAAATGTAATCTCCGGTTGCTGTCATGAACGGAAGTCAGTGTAGACTTTTGTAATAAGAGGATCCCTTTTGACGAGGAGCCTGAAATACCTGACATGAAGAGGATTTGATGTCATTAAGGTGTGCGTGCGTCCTTGGGAAAACCATTCTTTCTCTGTGAAACAAGATCACGCTAACCAGGCTGCACAACTTTAAATGCTATTTTTGTGGCTAGAGAGGGTGGTGGTGGTGTGTGTGTGTGGAGGGGGGGGGGGGCGGGGCTGGTCGTGGTCTGCAGAACACCTGCTGAGTGAATCTGGCGGTCATTTTATTAAACTAGGTGCGGAGGTAACAAAGTTGATGACAAGGAAAATAATGCTGGCGATGGTGATTAGGACGAAGAGGACAAGAAAGTGCCCACCTATAGACATTATTTCTTTAATTTTTTTCTGTTTTCCTTCCTTCCGTCCTTCCTTCCTTTTTCATATCCACCACACTGTATTCTACATTTCATAGCCAGATAGCAGTATTCATCATTGAGGTCTCCTGGGAAGACGGCAAACTAGTTTCAGCCTGAGGTTGTGAACTGGTAGATCTCAATGCAATGTTGTGTGGGAACCATATTTTATTTTACACTAAATCACTAGACCTAGAGAGCGTGAGGACCAACAGTGCATGGACAGGAATGACGATGCAGGTGAAGGTCCGCGAAAAGTCTCGGGTGAAGAGTGTGTGTGTGTGTGGGGGGGGGCGCTGGTGACGACTTGAGGGGAGTCGAGTAGGGTGTAGAGAGATAAACTTGAAGTTCACTCACTAACTGTGACCGACTAACAGGCAGACGTGGGCCCCAGACAAATTTATTACCTAGGGTTCCTGCTTCATTTGGCCCAGAGCAGGGCAATCTCCATGGCGAGTTACAAACTGCCAAAGGTGAACTCGTTCGGCTCCGAAGAAAATTTGACATACATCATCCACAGTCGATAGGTGCGACAGGAGCCTGGACCTCGGGCCTCGGTTATCAGATCGGAATAAAAGTTTGCCCTGAGGGTAACTTCATTTCAGTAGCAAAAAGCTCATCACTGGGAGACGTAGGCACGTTAAATCCAAATCAGATGCAGAGCAGGTCGAAAAACGGTAAAACTAGATCAGACACAGAACGGTTCTATCGGAAAACGGTAAACCAGATTAGGCACAGAACAGAGCCTTCGAAACACGGTAAAACTAGATCAGACATACAGCGCGTGCGTGGGAAAATGATAAAACAAGGTTAGGCGCAGAACACGTCTACCATAGCACAGCAGAATCGTTGTTACACAAATTATTCCTTCTTCATATTTTTCACAGCGGGTCTCAATTTTTCTCAGCAGAGTTTCACCTTAAGAATTTCTAACGAAGAGGTTTCTTTATCCCCGTTTCCGGCTCTGGAGTGGTTAGCGTATAACTCGCTTTCATCTTCGCGCAGACTGCAGGATTAAAAACCCCACGGGATTTTGTTTGTCATGCCTCCGTTCTTTCCCTCCCTGCCGTGTCTTTCTTGCTCGTAATAAAGCGGGTGAGACTCCGGAGCTGTTTTTTTTCTGCACGGGTTTACACGTATGTAAATTGTATATGACGCCCCTTAAATATACATCAAACAGCTGAACATATATTTCAAAATACGGCACGAGAGAGAAAGAAAAAGAGGCGAGGTAGATTAGAAAGAGATGCACAAACGTGCAGTGAGTCTTTTCCAAGAAAGAAATAAAGGCAAAGAAAAGAAAGAGGAAGGGGTGAATGAAGAAAAAAAGAAAGCAAACAGAAAAAACGATAGAAGGAATGAGGAAACAAAAAAAACAGAGAAAGAAAAAGAGAAAATGGAAAAAGGAAATAAGTAACAACTTAAAACCAAGATTGAAAGAAGAAAGAACAAACAAAAGAAAGAACTACAAGGAAAGAATTCTTTCTTTCCTTTCCTTTCTTTCTTTCGTTTGTTCTCTACAAGGAAAGAGTTCGTAAAGTAATGAGAGAAAAATTGAATGGAAAACAAGATTTAAGAAATAAATCAACATGACACAAAAAAATCAAAATACTCTTTAGTAACAGGAACAGACTGTAAATAACCTTATTTATAATGTTTTCGTAATCCAGGGTTTGTAAGGCCATAGTATTTTTAGCTGCAGTTGGCCCGGCTGTCCACAAGAAGAATCAATGGACAATCCCAACAAGGTACTGGCAGCGCTAGAAATACCCGTATGCTGACGTATGCAAACAAGGGAGCCTACCGTACCCATACACGTAGCAAAGAGAGAATCGAAAGTAAGGAGCGTGGCAGAAGAATGTACACTCCCAGTCAATGATGAAAGAGATTCCTTATAGCTGCATAAAGACTCAATCGGTAAATAAGACAGACGCTAGGGCCATAAGATCAGAGGAGTACCAAGAGAACGGTGGGAGAGACGGGGAGAGATGGAAGGGATGGTCTCAGAGAGAGAGAGAGAGAGAAGGGGTTTTAAGAAGTCTCTTTTCAGTCCAGTGTTGAACATCTGAGAACGCAGGCTTCTCCCCGCCCCTAGGTGCACGTCCACCGTCTGATTGCAGATCTTCTTACTGCACGACGCACAAAACACTGCGGACAATTTTTTTTCTAAGCCGACTTGATATGGCAGGACGGGTCATGGACTAGGTAAATCTACCCTCGTTTTGCGCAAGAAAACAGAGGGCGATAAAGAACGCATTTTTTGTGAACCTTTTTCGAAGTCAGCCCCTGCACACACAGATCAAAGTTTGTCAAACGGCCAGAATCTTTCAGCTTAAAAGCTTTCTGAGGAGAGAGCCTGGCAAACAGACGTCTTTCAATATTTGTGATAAGGGGCCTCGAGAGAGAAGTGCAAAGAAAACGCAATACGGCGATTAATAAGTTTACAGGTAACTCACTGGCGTTTCCGGTTAATAGTTTTGTTTTCCAGTCTTGTTGTGCAGCAGAGCTGTAATCTTCAGCCCAGCTCCATTATAAAAGCCAATGTTGGTTTTACTCCGCTAGCGAGAGTCACAATAGGTATGTCAGGTAAAGTGCAAGCTAGTGGAACAGTGATTAATTACGATGCCAGACAGTGTTTTGTTCAATATCAAACACGTGCTAGCATGATGAGGCTGAATGCTTGTACACAAATGTATGCCCTACGTGCGGAAAAAATATAAGCACTCTGCGATCAGATATTATTGCTGTGTGTGAGCGTGCATTTGTCTGGTTGCTCAGTGCTGTGTCGAACTGGACCAGATCCCTCCGCGAGGCAAAAAAGTTCTTATGTGTTGTCTGATTTTGAACCCGAATTAAGACACGTAGACATTCGTGACATGTCATATCAGCCCTTTTCCTAGAGCAAACACGACTTTGTAGCTATTAACTGTTTTACGACGGGTCGCCTACCGAAAATTTGTGACTCCTGACAGCTCTGTTTTGTCCTCACAGATTCCATAGTCAACTGCACTCTCTGTATCTCTCTTTTTGTCTCTCTGCTGCCCGCATATCTTCTCTCATTACTCTGTGACTGCTATGATATAGCGGGGGATTATAGCATAGCAGTAACATGAACACGTCACATCACCGGCACAGATACAGAGGATCATGGCTTCGGATCCCTTTTTCTATATGTGGCCCCTGTTTAACCACAGGGCAGTCGCGTACTTCTGTATTCTTACTTCCTCTTTCTCCTTTCTCCAGCACCTTTACTGCCCTTTCCTCCACACCCCCAGTCAAAAAACCGCCTTCCTTTCTGATCTGAGGTTAAACGACAACAGTAAAACATTCTTATAGATTACTGACGTGTCGATGTTGAAAATGTATGTTTACTTCCAGTTAACGTCAGTTCTTCCTTCTGACAGCTTTTTAAAAGTAATAGGAAATTTTCCTAAGAGCAGTTTTCAAAGTTTGCATGTATCTTTATTGGAAATACAGTCAAATAATTCATTTTTAGTTGACCAAAAGTACTTCCTTAACAACTCATTGATTACTGTAATCTCTGTAGCAATAGTTAGAAGAAGAGTCCGTATTGAAATAGCCAAGATATGCTGTGCATCTTCATATTTCACAAGTCCTCAAGCCGAATGATCGCTGACCAATCGGCTTTCTGGAAAGCAGGCAGCCGTGGGACTTAAACTTGTATCGGAACTGCTTTTTGAGGGCATTATGCACGTAACCGCTAGCCTTTCTTCGAGACAGAAAGACTGGCGTGAGAGTCCTAGAAAACGTGACTACCAAGTCATTAGAAACAGCGCAGGAGATGGTTTATCGCCGCAGAAATGATTCTCTGTGTCAGAACCGGGTTGTTGTCAAGAATGAGCCTTTGGAAGAATAATGGCTTCATAATAATGGCCACAAACCCGAGCCCTCGTTGAAGAATCGATTCAGCGCATATAGTGACATCCATCTTCGGACAAAAGTATCCCAGTGCACTTGGCCGTTCCTTTCTCAAGCAGCTGCAGACATCATCCGTGTTTCAAGAAGTTCAAACTTTTATGTTTATGTTTTAGGCATAAGAGGTTTAAACATTTATGTTTGTCTTCTTTCTGGCACACTTCACAGTTAGATTACTGAGCCTTGGAGGAAGATTCTGATTAGAATGGTTCTAGATGTCAAACGGAAACAACAGCTATAACCAGTTGATAGGCAGAAAAAATATTTTTGTAAGCATCTGATTCATAAAATGTGACAATTGTGACGATGTTGAAGATTAAAAGTAGTTATAACTGTTTAAATGACGGGCAACTTAATTGTACATGCTTGACGGAAAACCAGAGCATTAGAGGCTAAGTGTAAAGGACATTTTGCAATTATTATCACTGTCCTGTTTGACTTAACTAAACTTATGCAAGGTGACCAGTACTGCTAGGCCCTTTTTAAGGAAACAAACTTAGAAAATGTCGTAGGCTCTATCTGTAAACCTCTCTTGAGGAGTTTAGTTTTGTATTTTTTAAATATACGTTTATGTTGTCTGTGTAGTTTGAGATATACTTAGCATTAAATTTACTATTAGTCTTTATAGTTTCTGCAAGTTCTAAGCCCATTTATTGTTCAGATAGCGTCAGGGAAAACGAGTGTCCTGATCGATCTCCACTTGCCATGGAAAACCCATTGGCATTAGCTTCATAGGACCATTCCGGCCGATTCTGTTTCAAAGAAACATTCAGTGCACAATTTTTAAACTACCATTTAATGCCAGTGTCTTTTAATGCGATTGTGTGCCAACGTTTTTTTTTATAAAAAAAGGACAGTTCAGTACTAACCTGTTTTAAAAATCTATTAAGTGAAAACGCTTTGTTAAAGGACTGCCAGTCCCATTTAAAGGAGCATTCACTGCCAATCTTGTTCTTAAATGCCATTCGCTCCCAGCTTCTTTTAAAAACCCTTTGGTGCTGAGCTTGACGAAATGTTTAATCAGCCTCATCTGCGGTGGGAACGTGAAGACTCTATGGAAGTCCCCTCTCCCTCCCCCCCCCATAAAGAAATATAATTGAGCATGGACGGGGGGGGTGGGAAACCAGGCTGATCTGGAGACCCCGCACGCTTTTTAAAACTCGAATCCCAAAGTTTAGATGGGCTTTAGGTGCAGCACTCGGTTTAGCCATAATGTGAAACACTTTTCCATCTCATCAACAGTGTATGTTAATACGGTATTTAAACGCCACTGACTTCAAAAGCTTTTTCATTAAATAGCACAGGATAGTGCTGGTGAGAACTAAAAGTTAAGAGAAAACCCAGCGACAACAAAAACTACTGCCAGAAACATGGTCTTAATGAGCGAGAAGGGTTTTTTTTTTGGAAGAGATGAATTTTATTTTCCAGCCGTTTCGCTGCTTTGTGAAAAATACAATTGACCTCAGCGCACGACCTTTGCAAACTTTCATTGAATCTTCACCCAAAACGTCACAGAGACCATTTGCCCTCAGAGCTGCTGTCGCGTTCATTGTTTACCAACGATTACATGACCGATGTTCTTTCCTCGTCCTCCACCATAGTGTCTTTCCCACCCATCTACTCCAAACTGCCAGGGATCCCGACTTCGACATTTAGCTGCCAGGGTTATTTTTGTCTGGTATATGCTGTTCCTTTAATCTGAATCTACAGAATGGGAAATTGCTTTCGACTGGCTGCGCATTGGATGCACAGATGACAGCCACGCAGACGCTGAATGGAATATGACAGTAAGTCATCCATAATCCCGGGACCATCAAATCTTCTCTCGACCAAGACAGGCCGGCCATCGAGGTATGGGTGTACAGGGAGACGGAAGGATACAAAAACCGTTGTGCGTGTCCTTCGCGAATCGGATGATATCGAAAAGTCATCGCAGCTATTCGGACAGGCAGCTGCGCACTAGAAATGCGAAATTAGCAGGGAAGGAGGGAATGAAGGGGTACGGTAACGCGCAATGATGGGTGAGATGTGGAGGAAGATGATTTGTGTCTCATAATAAAGGCGGACATGCCATCGTTTACGTCTTGGCTGTCAGAGAACTGCAGATGACCCTGGCTGAGGGTTTGCACGTGCACAACCGGACCACATGCGCACATGACCAGCCTTGTCTCCACCGCCAGTCCGACCCGCCTCAGATCGCTTCCTGACGTCAGAAAGTGTTCCCCAACTGGCTTTGTCGGTGCATGAGATCCGAGGGCGTCAAGGAAGTTGTTTGGTTTGTCATTGAGTTTATAATATAAAAGTCCCTTTTCTTCTGCACATACAGACACGTGTGTGTGTGTGTGTGAGCACGCGAACGCACCTCTGTGTGTAAGTGAACATGCACTGTTTGTATAATTTCGAATCAGAATGGGTTCCTTGTATGGGTAAATGAACCACCGCCACAACTGTCGCCTTTCTATCTCCAGTAGCCTCCTCTATTTAAGTGTGCGCTTGCTAGCACACACACACAAACGCACGCATGCATATACGCAAGTCATCTGCAGAAGAAAGGCGCGACTATCATTTTTTTACTTCCCTGAAAACTAAACAAAGAAGGAAATATGTCAACGCGTATCGGAGCAGTTCCTTTGCACAGCGGCAACACATCATGACCACAGTAATTATTTTCATCGTAAATCAGCGCAGGCAAACGACAGCCCCATGAGTTCGCCCGGGTGCTTTACACATACGTGTCCACGCGGGTGTGTGTGAATTCCAATGTTGACATTTGGCAGGCAGAAAAAACAGGAGGGAGGAGAGGGAACGAGGGCATGAGAGAGAGAGAGAGGGGGGGGGCCAAAGGAAGAGGAAATAAAGAACAAAAAAGGTTTAAGAAAGAAAATGAAAAAAGTTAAGGAAAACAGAAAGCGAGGTCCAGGGACGTTTCAGTGAGTGAAAATATGCTTTCCAGACATTCAAACACCTTCATCCAAACGTGGGTGACATTGGTCACTCAGCCTTGTTTACGAATCATCACACGCTTGGTACTGCTAACACAATTCACGGAGAACCTTAAGTTTAAATGTACGAACCAGCCAGCTGGGAGAAAAGAATGTTTTGTATGCCAGTAGATTTGAGGAACTGATTCAGGGTTTGCGTCACCCGCATACAATTCAGACATTGTACTCCTGGCGCACGGTCCTTGTGTTAGCCCCACTGTTTTGACATTGCGACGATAGACGCCCCCTTTTTGTGAGCTTTCCTTAGCAATTTTGTCACGTGACCCATCTCCCCCTTCCCCCGTCGTGGTGTAGATAGAGCCTTTACTGTGTGAGACCTTTCATGTGTGGACTATGCAGCATGGTTTATTTACTATCTGATGGGGTGTAAAAATCTAGCTAAATAGAGACCACGTTCAAAAATATGCCCAAGTAAAAAAAAAAATCCGAGCAAATGTTTCGTCATGGCTCACCCAGTTCGGTTTTTAGGAAGTTCAACCACACCCTAGCCTGGCCATAATCCTTTACTTCATTATGCTACGAAGTCCAGGCAGGAAATAAATACAGCTTCAAACATTGGAATGAAAACTGTACTAAATTTATACCTGAATAGCCACTATTCGAAGATAGCTATTCCTCCTTTCTAATACAGATGCGAAAGGCGCAATTAGTAAAAGAATAGATATTAAATAAAGTGTTTTAAGACATGTAGGCCCACTGCCCTAAAGCGTATGTACATGCAACCAGTAAGCCCAAGTCTATCTACTAATATTGTGATACGTTTGTTGACGCAGATGTTGAGTCAGTGGCTCGCGAGCCTGATGATTGCTGTAGCTTTCGTTTTCATTGTGGCCGTCTTGATGCTGCCTACCATGACGAGGCGAAGACGATGATACAAATTCTGCAGACAGAAATAAAAGTTTTCAAGCCAAAGGCATACTTCAGTTTTTGTCTGTAGACTACTCGAACAAGGGGCTCAGGTGTTCTTTCATTCATGCTTCCCATCAAATCACAGTCAGACAGTTCTCCGAGTTTCGCGCAATCGATAGTCTGTGCAATTTGTTGACGTAATCATCTCTCACTCCGCCTTCCTGTCACAAACATCGGCAGTCTCTGTGGTATGTTTGTTGTTGTTGTTGTTGTTGCTTTAGAAATATACTGACCTTTTATAAAAGTAACAAAAAGGGTTTATTGACTATATTTTGACGGGAACTAAAGAAAGTTTCAAATATTTTGGTTCGCTCCCTATGAAGGTTGCCTATGTTTGCCTGTTGTTCAGCAATCTTTGCGTTCCCACCCTCGCTCCACTCCCAGCTCTTGGTTACGAACTGAATTCTCAGACCAGAAGACACCTCTGATTGGACAGTAGTTATTTTCCCAGGTGGTCTGCAATGTATAACTTCATTGCTTGTTTGAATAAATGGGACGATCATACCTGCTACAATAACACGGAAAGACTGAAGAGGAATCTGTTTTCAGTTTTTGTTTCTTTGTTTTTTCGTTTGTTTGGGATGCGGTGGCATTTCACAAAGTGTTCCTCACGTAAAATGAGGATTTCATGCCGTGTAAGGATCACTCAAATTCGAGTAAATAGGGCAATGATCTAGGTCTCCAAAGACATCAGCGGCACACTTAAAAAATTGAGAAAGGGTATAACTCTTTCCAACAACAGTTTAGTTTTTAAAGTGTCATCGTATCACTTCCTTTAAAATTCATCGCCTTAGCCAGCATCACTCGCGGCCATTCAAAACATAAAGAACTTTTTCTGATTTCAGATTTTGAACTCTTCACATAAGTCTCTATCCCTAGCTATACACTGACATTTCTGATGCGACGATGAGAAGATTAGAAAAGCCACAAAAATACAGTTGTCACCGACACACAAATACAGCTCACATTCACAGACAGAAATACAGTTCACAGAGTCACTGACACAAATGCAGTTTACAGTCAGACACAAAGTTCACAGTCACAAACAGAAATACAGTTTACAGTCACAGACTTCAATATAATTCACAGTCTCAGATATACAAATACAGTTCACAGAATCACAGACACACAAATACAGTTCACAGGACCACAGACACACATATACAGTTCACAGTCACAAATGCAGTTTACAGTCACATACCCAAATGCAATTCACAGTCTCTGACACACAAATACAACTCACAGTTACAGACACAAATACAATTCACAGTCTCAGATACCCACACGAATACAATTCACAGTCACAGACACACAAATACAATTCACAGTCGCAGACACACAAATACAATTCACAGTTACAGACACATAAATACAATTCACAGTTCCAGACACATAAATACGATTCACAGTCTCAGACACACGAATGCAATTCACAGTTACGGCCACACAAATACAATTCACAGTTATAGACACACATAAAATTCACAGTTACAGACACACAGATACAACTCAGTAACAGACGATTTCTCACCACCGGAGCAGGTGCTCACCTAGGAACGCCGTTCATCCTGCTCTCTTCTGACGAGGCCGACGCGAGCAGACGACGGGGGGATGGCGATGACGGTAGCAGCAAGACAGCGACACTCCTAGGACAAAGTTTCATTGCTGATTTTAAAACTGACTTATTATCGCCAAGTAAATGTGGGCAAAATATTTTGACAAAATCGAGTAACACTTTGCTGTTGGCGGTCACTGACAGTATTAACCCCTAAGGGGTTGAATCAGCACGTGCGGTCAGGGTCATGCTGTCCGACTGAGGAGCTTACAGCGCTCGACTAAGTTGGAAGAAGCATCGACAAGAACCTATTTCAGCCTTCTGCAAATTATTTTTTTTCATTCGATCGAATTTATTTACAGGCAGACATTTTCACTAAAATTTCAGAAAGAAGATTCTTGTTGGAGATCAATGCACCTGACAATCGCCAGAAGTCGGGTGTGTTTTTTTACGATTACTTTCATCCGACTCTGTCCAACCGTATGATAGACCCGGGATTACGCGGTTCCACTTAAATGAAAACAGTTCTAAGAAATTGACCTATGCTCAACAACAACAACAACAACAACAACAACAACAACAACAACAACAAAGACGACGACGACGACAACGACATCAACAAAAGAATTTTCCCCATGTAACTTCTCTAAGAGACTGTATAGAAAAAAAATATACGTGTTTGCATGTCCGATGTGATTTTGTTATGTCGAAATTAAATGGCAGTTGAGCTGAAGGCCGTTGGTTATTTATTTTTTTACCACTGATTTCATCGGTCCGACTCCAGCTGTGCCAGCCCGATTTCAGACAGTCTGTCCTATCGACTCGAGTTTACGCTCGTGACAAGTGTAATGTGGTTTGGTGGCAATGGCAGGATAAAGTGTGAGAAGGTGGAGGCGAGGAGCTCGTTTTATGTAAAGCAGTTCTTTCCTATTTTTTCCCCCTTCGAGCCCACCGAGATCAGACGGCCTGGCACTGCCCAATCGACTGCAGGTCTCTGCTGCTGATAAATCAGTCGTGTAGTCGTGTAGCTGATGGTAGTAGTTACACCACCGCGCCGGAGGCGTGAACACAGACTGAATCTCACCAACACATGGCGAGGAGCAACAGATACGGAGACGATTTGGTTCGCGAGCACCCGCAGATGTTTTGGTAATTTGTTTGTAGGTGTGGGGATGAAGGGTGTCACGGCGGGCGGGTACCTTATCTTATTGGACTTCGACTTTTGAGAATTATTGAACAAACTGTTTATGGCGATCTTGTAAATGTAGATTTAGTTTAGCAATCGTCACCAAAACCTTTACTGCCTTAGGTCAGTGGTTTCTAAACCAAAGGGTGACGATGCTGTGAAATAATGTGAACAACTAGAGCAATCTTCCGAGGGAAAAGATTCTCATACTTCGACACGCTCGCTCAGTCTCTCACAGGCAAAACACTACTAGCTCAAGAGCCCCCACCCTCGTAAAACACTCAACTGCAGCGAACTGTTATTCAACATATATTTCAAAACACTAACTGGCTCGACAACATCAAATATCTACAAAATATTTACAAAGAATCACCGTGCTCGTGTCTAGGGTAACACGCTGCCTGATGACGTCATACCACGTGTAACAGA